>WOXC01002413.1:600000-898787 GCA_011680675.1 Gymnobelideus leadbeateri | reverse complement strand
AAAGAAGTCATGGTCAAAATACTCTTTATGGGAAAAGTGGAAGAGATTGAAAGAATGTCAGATAAGAAAGTATTCATGGGTGGGTTAATGTATCTTCTGTGCTGGAATCCTTCTTGATCCTTATTTTGCCTAGTGAGGTAATGCTCCACAAGCAGGACCTTTGGCTTATTGTATTAAGAAAAGTTTTTCTAGTTTATTTTGAGTTCCTGGGTGGTGAGTTGTTCAGAGACCTCCTGTTGACAACAAACATTTGCATTGTAACCCCATCATACAACAGCATAAACCCCACAGATTGTGCTTTTCCTCACCACAGTTTATCTTCTTTGTGGAGTAAAGGGGTTAGGAACCATGTTGACTCCCTTGTCAACATTATTTAACTTAGAACTCTCCTTTTTGGCATTACTGAGCATCTCCTCATGTTGTCACCTTCCTTCTATGTTTATTGAGCTGTGGCTGACATGTCTACCCTGTGGAATGTTTCTGGTAGCCTGGTCCCCCAAGTTATCCATTTCAGGAATGCAAGGATATTTGCCTTGGAACCAGTCTGCCTTTGGGTCTTACATGTGGGATAAGGCCTGACTTCTCTAGGGACAGTGTCTTGCCTAAAGAGGAGACCTCTAAACATAATTGATTGTTCTTCCCATCACTGAAATATTTTGAGCACATACCCCATAATCTATTATATTTATTTGTAAATTACATATTTATTATTATATAAATTTAGGATGTCCCAAAAGTCTTAGTGCAGTTTTAGGCTATATTGCACTGATTTTTGGGACACCCTATATATCACATATTACTATGTGATATTTATATATGTATAATGTATTATAAAATACAAACTTATTAAAATGCACAATATAAGAATGAAACAAGAATGTAAAATAATTTATCTAACTTAGTGATGTGAAACAATTTAATATCTCATAATTACATAATAAATTATTATCATTACTATTGTGGAACAATAATCTGAATATGCTTCATTATTTCTGAAAATTTTTGTTTAATATTTTGTAATACAGTAATTCACAGGATTATATAACTCTAGACCTGGAAGAGACATTTAAGGTTAAGTAGTCCTACCTCTTCATTTTAGCAAAAAGAAAACTGAGGCCAGCCATATTATTTTCCTAAGGTCACACAGGTTGTATGATTCAGAGGCATAATTTGAACCCTGATCTTCAGAAGCAGTGCTCTCTCTACTTTGCAACAGTGCCTCAAAGGTCTTAGTTTCAAGTTCAATTTATTTTTATACTTGTTATTGCTGAAATGGGAAGGATTTGTGAAGTATAATTTCTAGAACTTAGGGGACGCCATCTCTAATGGCAATAGGGTGATGGGAAGGTGAAAATGTATTGCTTTCTGTTCCCTATTATCATAATGATAATTTTTTTCATAACCCTGAAAAAAATTTGCAATACAAAAGAAAAAAGAAAAAAGGAAGAAAAAAATATCCTAGCATTTTCCTAGCATTCCTAGCATTTTCATCTTATAAAAGAGACCTTTCTGGACTCGACTCTACTCTCTCTTTCTCTCTCTCTCTCTCTCTCTCTCTTTCTCTCTCTCTCTCTCTCTCCCCCACTCTTCCTTCCTTCCTTCCTTTCTCTTCTTCTTCTTCCTTATATAATTATATACTTCCTTCTCACTTTTATATAAATAGGTCCTTTTCCCTTTTCTTTGGTCTCTTTGGGATACAGATCTAGTAGTGGTATTAGGTGGGTTTAAAGTCAAGCACAAGCAGCTCTCCTGAAGACTGCTGCTGTGACTAACTTTTAATCACATAGTATAGTGAACTCTATTTATTCAGCAACAAAGTAAAGCAAAACATTCAAGAAACTAAAGCACAACATTCACAACAATATAACATAACAACTTACTACTAAGGTGGCCAAATAGTCTAAACAAAACGTATCATTCAGTAAATCACAATCTCCTTAATCAATATAGAGTACCCAAACTCTTCTTTTATCTTGATTCCAGACTGGCTTCCAATCATCTTTAAGCCAATCATCCTTAAAGGGTAGCAGAAAGTACAAACACTATCCACACCTAGGTCACAGTAAGTTATAATATCATATATCAATAATCATAATATCAAAAATCAGCACTGAGTACCTAAGTAAAGCCTTCTTTCATCTTAACTTGAGCCTGACTTCCAAAGTCCATGGCTTCTCTTCCATACTCCCAGCTCTTGCCTGGTTTCACCCAACCGTTGCCTAGATTCACAGATAGTTCTCCCAGCTCTTGCCTGGATTCACATGGAGGCAGCTCTCTGCTCCAGTTCTTTACCTCAGCCCCATGGGGACTATTCCACTCTAAGCCCTTCACAGTTTCTGTTTCTAGGAAGACAAAGCTTAACAGAGCCACAACAATATTTACACACATTAGGTTTAACAGAGCTACAACAGTATTTATATACATCGCCAGCCCTATCATTTCAATTCATTTTCTGTCTGACAAAGTAACACAAACCAACAGACAAAGCTTCTGTCTAAGAAATCAAACATGAATCAACAGTAAACAAAAAACAGCCCCAATTGCCCTGCCCTCCCCCCTCCAAACTAGGACTTCTGTAAACAGCAGTAAAGCCTTCTTTCAGGACTTCTGTAAACAGCAGTAAAGTCCTCTTTCAGGGCTTCTGTATCTGCAGTAAAGTCCTCTTTCAACAGACAGAATGCTTTGTTCTGACCAATTAACATCAACACAGACAGAGATAGAGTGCTGAAATCACAAGCATTCGCTCCCTCAGTTCTGCTTGGTCCCAGTTTGTGCTTGAGCTTTTCTCTACTCTACTCCTTCCTGTTCCACTCTTTGAGCAAGCTCTTCCCACCATGGGCTCCATGTGATGACTGTTAGACCTCTTAAGGGTAGGGAAGGTCTCCAAACTCCCTTAGATCTATTAAGGGCAACACAAACGTATATGGTTTCCAACAAAGACTTGACACAATCAAAGGTGAGACTCAAAGGCATTTGAATAGCTGAAACAAGCAGTAAAGTACTACTTTGTTTGCCATTACAGTGGGTAAAAGGATATGTACAGTTTTATAGGTGTAGCTCCATATTTTACTCTAGAATGGTGATACTAATTCACAGCTCCACCAACAGTGCATTAGTGTCCCAATTTTTTTCATACTCTCTTTAGCATTTATCATTTTCATTTTTTTGTCCTATTAGCCAATCTGATAAGTTTGAGGTTGTATCTTAATGTTGTTTTAATTAGAATTTCTCTAATCAATAATGATTTAGAACATTTTAGGGGGAAGCTAGATGGTGCAGTGAATAGAACACTGGCCCTGGAGTCAGGAGTTCCTGAGTTCAAATCCAGCCTCAAACCCAACACAAAAACTAGCCTTGTGACCTTGGGCAAGTCACTTAGCCCCACTTGCCCTGCCCTCCCCCCTCCAAAAAAAAGCAAAGAAACATTTTTATATGACTATATATAGCTTTGATTTCTTCTTCTAAAAACTGCCTATTCAAATACTTTGACTATCAATTGAGAAATTGCTCAAATTTTTATAAATTTGTCTGAGTTTTCCATACATTTGAGAAATTAGGACTTTATAAGAGAAACTCTATGAATCCTTTCCCCCTTTTTCCTCTTTTCCTTCTAAATCTGGTTGTATTAACTTTATTTATGCACAAACTTTTAAATTTCATATAATCAAAATATATCCATTTTATTTCCCATGATCTTCTCTGTGTCTTGTTTGGTTATAAACTTCCCATATCCATAGATTTGATAGGTACATTTTCTCATGCTCCCCTAATTTATTTATGCTATTACCCTTTATGTCCAAATTATTTACCTATTCTGACCTTATCTTGCCATATGATGTTAGCTGTTGTCCTATGCCTAGTTTTTCCAAACTGTTTTCCAGTTTTCCCAGAATTTTTTGTCAATGGTGAGTTCTTACCCCCAAAGCTTGAATTATAGCAAACACAATAATTACTATGGCCATTTCCTACCATGTATTGTATATCTAATCTATTCCACTGATTCACTATTCTATTTCTTAGGCAGTAATAAATTGTTTTGATTATTACTGCTTCATAACATAGTTTGAAATTTAGTATTGATAGTTTTCCTCCATCTTTTTTTTTCATTGATTCCTTTGATATTCTTGACTTTGTTTTCTTCCAGATGAATTTTTTTTCTAGTTCTTTAAAGTAATTCTTTGGTAGTTTTATTGTATCACATTGAATAAGTAAATTAACTTAGATATAATTTTCATTCTTATTATATTGGCTTGACCTACACATTAGCAATTAATATTTCTTCTATTGTTTATATTTGTAATTGTTTGAAGAATGTTTTGTAATTGTGTTCATAGAGTCGCTGGGTTTGTCTTGGAAGGTAGATTCCCAAATATTTCATATTGTCTGCAATTATTTTAAATGAATTTTCTCTTTTTTTCTATTCCTTCTGGGTTTTGTTGGTAGTATGTAGAAATGGTAATGGTCAACCCATCAGTGTTAATGGCTATTCTACCACTATTTCTATTTCCCATCCTGAAAAAATAAAATTACAGGTCCCATCAGAAACAGAAAACAAATTTGTTTTAAGATACTCTAGGATTCCTTCCTTCCTTGTTACAAAAAAACCCAAACATCTTGTCCATCTTTCTAAGCAGGTGAAGTTCATTGGGGTTGGGGGGGGGCGAGGGGATATAATATGGAGAATGAGAGAAAGAAAAGAAAAGTTTATTAGCCAAAGGGAGGGCAAGACTAGGAAAAATGAAGGTGTCACACCCTCATTCTTTAACTTCTCTCTCCTAACGAGACAACACTTTGTTGCTACAAATTTACCTTGTGTCTACATTTCTTTTTCTTTTTTTCCCCTCACAGCCCAGGTCTATGAATTTATACATGGGCTCATCTCAGCTTAGCCCAAAGTGAGCTACTCCACCCTGTTTAATACAGCCCTGTAAACCCACCTTCTGGGGGTTGTGCTAGGCATGTATTGGTAGGCACCAGAATGAGGGGAGAGAGATGAATGCTAAGCCTGGAGCCCAAGGCAGAGTCAAACTAGAGATGGATAAGGACAGTCTCCCTCTCCTCTCATGCTTAGTAATGGCGGTAGGGGAAAAGAAATGGGTAACAGGATTTACTGAATGGAACCTGAAACTCACTGCCTAGATGGGAAGGGTATAAAAGGGTTCCTTATAGCCCAACGTGCCCCAACTTTTGGGCATGCTCTGTCCTGACACAAATAATCAAGGAATTGGAATACATTAGACTCCCCTGCTCCTAGTTTTCATAGCAGCACAGGAAAGACAGCAACAAGCTAAGAGATGACCTTCTTACCTAAGAACCAATTGAGGGCATCCTTTTCATTTTGTATATTAAATGTTAGTAAAACTTTAACTTCTTTGTTGTTTTATTTGTTTTAGATGATAAATAGCAATAAAATGGAAGTTCTTATAATTTATTTTAATTTAAAAAATGAAATATCATTTTATTTTCATGAAGTTCTGCCTTTTCTTCCTTCTTCCCCAAACCTTTATTTCCACTACTCATTGAGGAAGAAAGGAAAATAAAACCCATGTTACAAACTTGTATCATCAAAGCAGATTCCTTGGCCACATCTCCCCCAAAAAGTCTCAATCTGTAATTTGAGTCCATTCCTTCTCTAACAGGAGGTAGGAAGCGTATCTCACCATGAGTCTACTTGACTTGTAATTGGTTATTAATTATTTTTCATCATCGTTCCCAAGACTTGCAGAGTTGTTTGTCTTTACAATATTTTGTCATTGTCTAAATTGTTCTCCTATTTCTGAATGTTTCATTGTGTTAGTTAATCTCTGTTCTCTTAGGTTTCTCTGAAACCATCCCCTTCATCATTTCTTTCAGCAAATAGTATTCCAAAACATTCACATACTATAACTTAACAGGAGTTCTAACCCAGGGACCTGAAAACTCATTTAAAAAATATTTTAATAACTGGGTTTAAATACAAAATTGTTTCCTTTGCAATCCTATGTATTTTGTTTTATGCGTTTTAAAATATTATTCTCAGAAGAGGTCCGAAAGCTTCACCAGACTCCCAAAGTTTAAGAACTCCTGAAATAAAAATTCTAATATTTTCTTTCCATATCTCAAGGAATCATCTTGTGAACTTCTTCACACACCCCACCTTAGAGACCACTGGCCTAGAGGGTGCTTTTTACTTCTATGATTTTTAGTTATGAGGTCAATAATTCACCTTTCCTTTCAGGGATAAAGGAATCCTAGAGAAGGATGCCAAATTCAGACAAAGCTGTTTCTTGATCTTCCACTGTGAAACTAAAATTATGAAACCAACATGGATATTGAACCCAGAGCTCTTTATCTCACTCAGCCTTGTGGCTGAGGTTCCAGGCCTCAGTTTTCCGAGTCTCTTTTAAAAGTCTAAGTGTATTAAGCCACAGACTATCATCCCTCTGGACCTGTTTTTTGTTTCACAGATGACTGTGTATGTTTGAAGAATAAATGACAGGCACCAAAAGGCTTGGTTTGTGATAACCTCTTCTCCAGTCTCTCTTGAGGATATTGGGTTTCTCTTTTCTTCATTCCTCCCCTCTTTTCCTTTGGTTTCTCCATTCCAAGTTTCAAGCTTACTTACCATTTGGTCCTCGATGTTAATAGCAAGCACTTAAAAGGCTCAGAAGTTGTCCCCTTCCTGGCCATAATGACTTGTGCATGGACCACAATCTTAAGAACTGAGTTTAAAGAGAAGCATAAACAACAGTATTTGTTTTCATGTGGCCTCACGATCTTTCCCCCCACCCCCTTTTGGTTAGGTTAAACTAGTACCTTTCAAGCAAAACTGAAAGTATTTGTTTCGTATTTCATTTCATTGGGTAAGACTATTAAAGCATATTACAAACTGTGATTGAACAAAGGGAACTTGAAAGAAAGAGATGAAAGACATGTTGATTCTATAACTTTTAAATCATAACCTGTATGTCCCCAATGTCTGGTGGAAGAATAATGAAAATTGTAGAGGAACAATGGCTATAAATATCTTATATTTATTCCTACTCCTTTAAAAAAAATCTCCAATAGCATGCTGGCCTTTAACATAAATAAAGCTATTCTTTCAGACTCCTTGCTCAAATCAAGTTTAGCTACACTGAAACCTGTCTGTAAGACCCCCACAGGGAGTGGGGAAACATGCCCTTTGCTGGCAGGTGGTCTTTCTGCAAGCACTTTCCAATTGAAAACATATGTCTGCTAGTGTGAGGAGGCTTCTGTTAAGGCAGAGAAAAATCTCATGCCAGGGAATGGTTGAATTATATAGGCAAATGCAAGAGAAATGCATTACATTTCTCCCTATGCCCTTTCTCCCATTACAATGTTTAAGGCTTTTAGCAATTTAATAGAAGGACTAAAACCTTTTGCTCCACTCTACTCTCAGCTGGAAATTTTTGATATCTGTTAATACAACAAAATTATAGTGTTACAATAATAATGTTTCTGCCTTCTTTCCTGCCAGATAGGACCCCTTTATTCCTTCTCCTATCTCCAGGTCATTCACAACAGGTCTATATGGCTGATGGCAAAAGATGGATTTTCTTAGAGATGAGACTTAGACAAATCGCTTATGTATCTAGGAAGAGTTAGAGAGATGGGACATGTTGGAATAAATTTGGTCCGACAAACTGACTAAAAGGAAATATCCACTCACTCCACCCCACCCCATGTGTGTGTGTGTGTGTGTGTGTGTGTGTGTGTGTGTGTGTGAGAGAGAGAGAGAGAGAGAGAGAGAGAGATAGAGAGAGAGAGAGAGAGAGAGAGAGAGAGATCACAAGAGAGTGTATTCATTTTGGCAAAACCTTTTTGGATGTTTCCTGAGCAATAGTTTGATACAGGAAATGCAAAGCATAAATTTTTCTTCAGCAGTTCATATTTTCAACCAATCAAAAAAATTTTAAAAGGCAACATCAGCATTATCAGGCTAATCTTACACTAGGCATCACTGTGTAGCACAAAGGGTCTGTGTTCTCTTTACTTCTCCCCACAAGCAGAAAAGGGGGTGGAGGTGAGGGCTCTCTGACCCTGCTTCTTAGCACCAGCTCAAAGGCACAATTTTCTTCTTTTTTTTTCTTCCACTTAAAAAAAATTAACAAGCATTCATTTCCTCTCCCTTTCACTCTTCCCCCATTGGGAATTTAAAAGAAAAAAAAAGAAAAACCCTTGTAACAAATATCTGTAGTTAAGCAAATAAAATTCTTGCATTGGCCATGTCCAAAAATGAATGTCTCATTGTGTATCTTTAATCAATCACCTCCCTGTCAGGAGATATGTAACATTATTCATTTTTGAGGTGGCTAGGTGGTTCAGTGAGTAGAGCACCAGCCCTGAAGTTGGGATGACTTGAGTTCAAATGCAGCCTTAGATACTAAACACTTACTAGCCATGTAACCTTGGGCAAGTCACTTAACCCCAGCTGTCCTCCAAAAAGAAAAAACAAAAACAAAAAAACCCAAATAAACCAAAAAACATTATTCATTTTTGATCCTAAGGAGCCATAGTTGGTTATTGCATTGATTTGATTTCTTATCTCTTTCGAGGTTGTTTGTTTATGCAGTGTTGCTATTGGATAAATTATTCTAGTTCTGCTCACTTCACTCTGCTTCAAGTCATACAAGTCTTCCCAGGTTTCTCTGGGTCCATCCATTTCCTCATTTCTTATGGCACAATAATGTTCCAACGTAGTCATACACCATAATTTGTTCAGCCTTTTCACAATAGATAGATACCCCTTATTTTCCAGTTCTTTGCTACTGCACATATTTTGCACATATGGGTCCTTTTCTTCTTCCTTTGATCTTCTTGGTGGTATAAGTCTAATTGTTCTATTGCTGGTTGGGAATTGCTTTTCTACTCCCTCTTAGCTTTCTATCTTCTGGTAAAAGGGGCAGCATTCAGCTCCAACTAGAACCTTCTTTTCAGAGAAATTTAAATGAGCCCCAAGTTCAAGTTTTAGGATCCTGATTGAAGAGTTAATAAAACTAAGCTATAGCTTACTAGCCTCCAAAGAAATCTTTTAATCTCCCAAGTCAATACTGAAGGGTCCTATCAGAGAGTAAGTGAAATGCAAAACCCCTTCAGAGTTGCTTTTGTCATTCTCAAAGTCCTATACACAAGCGCACTTCTTGGGTGACCAAACTTTTTATAAAGAGAGAAAGCAAAATGGGTATAAAGAAAACAGTCAAGCACATAATGAGAAAACAACTCATAAATGAATACTTGATGACAGGCAAGCAGAAGGGGGGAAGAGGATTAGAACAGAGACAACACATTTCTTCCACATTACCCTCAAGGCACCTGCATCAAACTGGAGTTTCAGCCACACAGGCATGCTGCCAGGAATGATCAAAGAAGTCTATATACTTCTCCATTCCTCCAACCCCCACATTGTCTTCTCTTCTCCCTGCGAGCCTAGGAATGGAAACTATATCCCAGCTGCTGGTGCCACCCAGGGAGGGAGACCACCCCTTCCCTTGTTTAGTTACCGCTGTACCAAAGTCAACTCAATATTTCCTTGTCCTCTTTCTAGGTTTTCACTTCCCTTTTAATTTTTCCCATAGGCTCTGTCCAAGTTTTCTGCCTTGCTTGTTACATCATGTGATAGTTTCTCTGTCACATAGTTTTCTAGGATAAGGGCATTCAGGGGGACTATATTTCTCAAAATGTTTCATCAGAGTTGGCAATATTTACCTTAGACATTTTTAGCACTACCCTACTTATGGGGTTTTACATTCCTCCCTGAAGTTTGCAATTTTGTAGTCCCTTGCAAAATCAGACTTGGTATCTAAAATTATGCAACACAGAGTTAATTAGACATCAGTATATAATTGAAGGGTGATTAAATCAGCATTCCAAGTAACCAATCACCTTAGAGTACTACACACAGCAGTTATACAACAACAATACATCAGATCTTATCGATACAAGTACTTTCAAACAACTAGTAGCCACCAGGCTAAACTTAGATCTCATCTTGGTAGAAGTCTCAGTCTTGGGTAGTTTTTAATTGCATTGAATAAAAGGAAGAAGAAAAATGTTTACTTTTTGAGAACTTAAATTTATATGATGTTTGTAAATTCATAAAGGCATATGTCTCTAGGACCCTAAAGAGTAAAATGAAAGTCAGACCAGAGTGCTAGAATGATTTTGGCCATTGAAAATTTGGAAGTGTGCACCAAAATCCAAAAGTACTTTGTGAAACAATAACATTTTAAACCAATACTAGCTAGAAACAATGGATCAGTGGGGTTTAGTTTGGTGCTCATTTCAGTATTTCAAATGATTAATTCTTTCTTCCATGTTGGTACTATCTTCACCACAAAGAGAGCAGGCTCCTCCTGATCTTAGCAGATAGTCTATTTATACTGCCGCAGGTAAAAAAATCTTTTATCTGGCAACCAACCTGAAGCTAAGTAGCTCTAGAATTAGTCAGTTTGATGCTCAGGAGACAATCCATCTCTGTGTCTTTTCAGTTTCTTTCTTTTTAGCTTGCTAGGCTATGCGCATACTTTTGTTTTGATGGAAGAACTTTTGAAAAATCAAGTTACCTGAACATCACAATGGACAAGTTTGATGCAATTGATCTTGTAATGAAATTCTTCCAAGATAGCATATAACCACTTTCCAAATTACTTACATTCCCCAATCATATTATTGTTAAACTCAAGGCCATCAGCTAGGTGGCATAGTGGATAGAGTGCCAGGCCTCAAGTCAGGGAGACTAATTTTCCTGACCTCAAATCTAACCTCAGACACTTACTAGCTGGGTGACCCTGGGCAAGTCATTTAACCCTGTTTGACTCAGTGGGTCTCATTTTTAAAATGAGCTAGAGAAGAGAATGGAAAACTACTCCAATATATTTGCCAGGAAAACCTCAAAGGGGGTCACAGATGGGGTCTTGTTTGACTAAAATGACCAGTGGACTAATGAGCAACAAACTGAGGGCCAAAGAAATGTAGCAAATAGGGAACCAGTTTCAGAGTTAGGATGACCTAGTCCTACTTCTGGCATATTGACTTTTTGACCCTAAACAAGTCACTTAACCTGTTAGAGGTCCTGAAAATATTTTAATATTTATTTAAACATTTTAAGTCTATAAATTGCACAAGAGATATTGATCTGCATTAGTGGAGAGAATTTCTTTATCTACATCAGTGAAGTCATAAATTTAGTTAAAAGAAACAAACAAAATTAACATTTATATGATACTGTAAAGTTTAAATATATTTGAATATATTTAATAATTTCATAATTTTATAGTCTCGTAACTGTCCCATAAATACCATAGGTATTTTTACTCCAATTTGTAGATGAGGAAACCAAATCAGAGAAGGTGTGTCTGAGAAAGAATTTAAACAGAGGTCTTCTTAATTCCAAGTCCAAGATGCCAGCTCTATTATGACACACTATCTCCAAATCTTCAAAGGGGAATATCTTAGATTTACAAGAGGAAGCTGGGTGGTGTGGTAGATAAAACCCTGGGAAGACTTGAGTTCATTGCAGACTTCAGATAGTAGTAACTATGTGATCTTGGGCAAGTTATTAACCTCTCCTTGTCTCAATTCATCTGTAAAATGTGAATAGTGATGGTACCTACTACCCCCTACTGATGTTATGAAGATAAAGTGAGATATTATTTGAAAAATGTTTTGCAAACCCTAGAGTATTACATAAATACTAAATATTATTACTCTTACAGGGCAGCTAGGTGGTGCAATGGAGAGAGTACTGGGTCTGGAGTCAGGAAGACCTGAATTCAAATAAGGCTTCAGGCACTTACTAGCTGTGAGACCTTGGGCAAGTCACTTAACCCTCTTTGCCTCAAATTTCCTCATCTGCTAAATGAGCTAGAGAAGGAAATGGCAAACCACTCCAGTATCTTTGCCAAGAAAACTCCAACTGGGGTCACAAAAAGTTGGACATGACTGAAATGACTGAACAACTACATTACTGTTACAAGCCTATCTAGTCTGATGCTGCTCCTGGCCTAATCAAAGGTATTTTACATTCTTTGCCTTTGCCTGCATATGACATCTTTGAGCTTAGTATAGAAAGTCAGGCTCATAGGTAAAAGAAAGAATCCCACTGACAATCTGTGGAAAATATTAGAAAGAAGAATGTTTTTCTTTTCCATTCTCTTTTTAAGAGGCCCTCTCACTGCTATAATATTTCCTTGTGTGAAGAATATCTGATAATGTAAGAAGTGTTATGTTAGCCAGTTAGCATTCTCAAGGAACAATTTGAATCACAGGTAGTAAGGTGTCAAGAAAACATGTGACTGCCTGAGGTGGTGCTCTCCAGCTTTTGTGAAATAAAGACTTTGAGAACAAACTCATGCTGGCAGCAATTATGAGAGAATGATGCTCTGTATTTATAGAGTGTTTCTCAGACATTACTTCATTAATAATCAGAACATTCCTCAGAGCATAGGTAGCAAATTTAGCCCATGTTTTATAGAGAATGTACTTCTGTACATGGTGATTAATTGATTTCCCCTGGGGCACAGAGAAAGCTAAATGCTGGTGGGAAGAGCATGACCTGGTCTAACTGAGGCCCAACCTACTTTCTATGCAAAATAGAAAAACCTCATGTTTCTAGAGTGAATGGATATGAATTACATGGATCTCACTATTTATACTGTATTCTGGGATCTATCTATATCACGCTCAGCTGCCTAGACTCTTTGTTAATAATCAATACAGCTATCATTTATGTAGAAACCTGAAGTTTGCAAAGTTCTTTAAAAATACTATCATATTTTATTCTCACAACAATCCCAGGAGTCAGGTGCCATTATTATCCCCATTTTACAGATGATGAAACTGAGGTAGAGATAGGTTCAGTGACTTGCCCAGGGTCACACAGATAGTAAGTGTCTTAAGTCATATTTGAACTAGGGTCTTTTTGACTCCAGGCTTGGCATTCTACCCACTGTGCATATATACAATTTATATGGACACAATGTACATATGTGTATATTTACATATGTATGTATGCATGCATGTATACACAAAGAATTTGACAGTATCTAGTCAAATACATGCACAAAGAAATGTTCACTTTGACATATCCAATAAGTGATTGATTATCTAACCTCTGGTTGAAAATTTCCTTAGAGGGGAAATTTGTCACCTCTTGAAGCAAGCTTTTATACTTCTGAATTTCTTTCATTGTTAGAAAGTTTTTCCTGACATCAAACCTAAACGATCTTTTTGTAAATTCTAGCCATCACTCCTTGTTCTTCCCTCTGGGGAGAAATAGATCATATCTAATCCCTACTCAATACGATAAACATTAAAATACCTGAATATAGCTACTACCTTCCTCCTTTCATCAGGTTACTAACATCCCTAATTCCTTTAGTTGATTCTCATATGTTATGAACTCGATGTCTTTCACTGTTCTGGTTGCCCTTTTTTGGACTTTTTCCATCTTTTCAATTATATTTCTTAAACTGTGATACCCAGAATTGAACACAAATCTTCAGATGAAATGGAAAATAGAAAAGTATGCTAGTCTTATTCTTGGAAATAATTCCTCTTTTAATGCAGAACAAGACTACATTAGTTTCCTTGACTGCCTCATCACACTGCTAATTCATATTGAACTTGCAGTACACTAAACTCCCCCAGATCCTTTTCAGAACTGCTACCTATCTTATCCTCCATCTTATATTTATAGAGTTTTGAGGGGGGGGGTCTTGTACCCATGTACAAAGTAGTACAGTGGATAGAGTGCTGGACTTGGAGTCAGGAAGATTTCATCTTCATGAGTTTGAATCTGAACTCACACACTTCCTAGCTTTGTGACCCTGGGCAAGTCACTTAGCACTGTTTGCTTCAGTCTCCTCATTGTAAAATGAACTGGAGAAGGAAATGGCAAACCACTCCAGTCTTTTTGCTAAGAAAACCCCAAATGGGATCATGAAGAGTTGGACATGACTGAAAATGACTAAACAACAACAATAAGAACAACAAGACTTTACATATACCAATGAATTTCATATATGCCCACGGATTTCATCATAGATTCAACCCAATGATCTAGCCTGTCAAGAACCTTCTGGATGCTTACTCTCTCTCTTTCACCTTTGTATCATCTACAAATCTGATGAGCATATCAACTGTGCCTTTATTCAAATAATTGACAAAAATGTTAAATAGCACTGCATAAAGTCCCTTGGGCATGCCACTGGAGACTACCTGCTGCATGCTGACATTGAACTATTAACAAGTACACTGTAATTCAATCATACAACCAGCTCTGAATCTATCTGATTTTATCATCAAATCCATGTATTTCTATCTTCTCCACAATTATAGGATGAGATATTTCATCAAAGTTTTGCTAAAATCTATATAAACTATATCCCCAAAATTCTTCTCATCTATTAATAAGGAAAATGAGGTTAACTTGTCTTGGCTTTGATGACTCTGTAATTGCTACTTCTTTTTCTGTTTATTTGCCTACCATCTCTTTAGTGATCCTCTCTAGAATTTTCCCAGGACTTTAGGTCAAACTCACAGGCCTATAGTTTGTAAACTATATTTTCTATCATTTTAAAAAATGAAGACCACCTTTGCCCTTTGCCAATGTTATGGCATATCTCACATTTTCCATAAACGTTTAAGACCTCACTGAGAATGTCTTACTGATCACATTTGCCAGTATTTTCAGAACCAGAGTAGATCGCTAGTCTAATTTAGGTCACTTGAATTCATTAAGGGCAGCTAAGTGCTCGCTTTATATCTCTTTATTTATCTCAACTCTGTTATTTTCTTTGATCTATAATTTCTTGTGTAAAGATTATTATTTTCAGAGAAAACAGAAACAGAATAAACAGTTCTACCTTTTCTCTGTTGTCATTTATCATAATCTCATTTATCTCCAAAGCTAAGGTTCTATTCCTTCTTTAATCCTCCTTTTTCCCCCAGTATTACTAAAAATTCATTTATGTTGTCTTTAGCTTCCTTCACCAGTTGCAGCTTATTCTGAGCCATAGGATTAATTATAGTATTTTTACGGTATCATACCACACTCTACTATTTGTCTTCTAGTACAGTATTGTTACTATCTTCTGCACATTTCTTCTTAAAATCTAAATTGCTTGGTGAGTTACCTGTGTATTCATATCACTGTCTTCAGAAAAATCAAATTTTCCCTTTTTGTTAGAATTTTTCTCTTTGTGCCTTTAGAATCTCATTTTTGAGTACTTCCTATCATTCCTAGGTGAATTTCACCTCAAGTTTCTGTTCTACATTGGTGGAGAGAGCACCCATACTAGAAGTTCTTCACATTAGCAAGCGCTAATAGTAATATCTAACACTTGATAGACTTTAAGGTTTTCAAAGTATTTTAAACATAACATTTCAATTAATCTGCACAACAATTCCGTGAGGTAGATTTTCTAGATGGAGAAACTCAAAGTTGAGCAAAGTTAAGGGATTTGCTCAGGCTTCATACATCTCGTAGTTTCTGAGGTAGGAATTAAACTCAGACCTTCCTAACTCCAAGATCTTTGTTCTAATTTGCTGTACCATGTTGCCAACTATATAGATTTGGAACAACAACAGCAACAATAATCTTATATATGTCTGTATAATACTTTGAATAAATACATACCTATGTATGTAACTAACTTTTAATTTGCAAAAAAATACATATTTAGCATAAATCCATATTATTCCCTCTATTCCTTTAATGATATGTGTGTGTATCATATGAGCAAATTGACTAATGTGATTTTAGCCTCCTTGAAAGAAGTGTTATATGCTTAAGAGAGATGAAAATCTCACCAAAACCTTTTTACCTTCTGAGGAAGTACATTATGTTAGACAAAAAAAATTCTTATATTGAGTTAAATTCTACCACTTTGTGGTTACCACTCACTAATCCTAGAACTGCATTATATCAGTTGTAAATTGAAAATTCATCTCTTTAGAAAGCCTATTTATACAAACATTTTCAGCTTTAATGAGAACAAGGCATCTTGGCCTAGCCATCTCTAAAACAGCTGAGTTGGCATCCTGAAAGATCAATATAACATTTGTAATACAGTATTAATTATCAACATAATTACCTAGTAACATAGTTAAGTGAATGATTAATGTGAATGAATTATAAATTTTCCCTTTTAAATACCAAGTAGGTGGCTCACACAAATTTTTATAAAAGCATATATATATATATTTTAATATGAAGTTTCCCACAGGAAAGAAAAAGTACTTAATTGCTAGTCATCCTCTGCCTTCAATTATTTACAATCACTCTTGTTTAGAACCAATTTTAGATTGTGCTACTGATTTAGATTCATAGACTATTAGAGTCAGAAAGAAATTTAGGAGTCTAATTCAAGCCCTTCTATAAGAATAAGAACTGAGCCTCAGAGAGTGTAGGGGACATGTTCAAAATTGCATCTTTATCATGAGTGAATAACATGGGAAAAGAACTGAGATCTCATAATTCCTAATTCAGTAATCATTTTATACATTTTATGGGTGCTGCCTTGTCCTAATTTGGGCCATCTCCAAACCTTTATCAATATATTATTAATTACTAAAGATCTTGAATTACTTCTAAAAAGAATACTTGATTGTGTTTGGGAACTTTTCCCCCTTAATTTTGCTTCAGCCAGACTTTTTATCTATTTTCTTAGACCCCCTCATGAGTCATGGAATTTGAAATGCATTTTGAGATTATGAATGAAGACCTCTGTGTTTTAGTTAAGCAGGTGTTTAGCTAAATGGATGTTTTCTATGCTTTTAAGCAGACTTCTAATAAACGCACAGTTTTGCAGATGGTAGCATGCAACCTGCAATCTAAAACTTTGCTATGAAGAAGAAAATATAAACATAAGTTTGACTAACATGACAACATGTAGCATGATAAGGTTAGTTGCAAAATGTTCTGGAGAACTTGCTTGGAGAAACATTTTTTAGTAAATACTTTTTGACTGAGTTTATAGAACTAGTGAAACTATTATTTTATTTTGTTTCATTTTATATAGATGCAAAATTAATATACAAAAATTTTAATTTACTACAATTTAATTTCATTATGGTACAGAAATCTGGGTAATACCTTTTCTAAGATTTTTTTTTCTTACTCAGATGTATTTCTGAATAACAATTAAATTAATGCAACCTATTTTATTGTACAGTAGTACAGCCACTACTTAAAACCCTGAATCAATGTACAGTCTTGCCCAAATTCATTTCCTTTAAGATTATTATACTAAAAGATTAATTCCCTTTGAGTTAAGAAAAACTAATGCCTGACTGTATTTATTACGTATTCCATGGGAATGTACATTCTTTTCCCCACAAAGATGAGACTGTGCCTTGATATTAAGGTCTGTTATTCTCACAACAATGATATGTGAACATAGAATCAGAAAATTTTGGAGCTTGAAGTGACCCCCAAAGTAATCTAATCCAACTCCTTATTGAAAGCATTAATCTTATCTACAGAATCCCTGAAAAGTAGTGTTACAGTTTCAGCATGATGGTCCCCAGTGACAAGGGAACCCACTACCTTAGAAGGTTGCTTACTTTATTTTTGTCTGAAATTGTAATTTAAATCCTAGTTTTCTGGAATCAGCTTATGCATAATGTACATATTTCTAAGCTCTCGTCATTAAATTTCAGGTGTCCTTCTGGCTTAAGGGTGTTTCTTCTACCCAATATATTTTGGGTGTTTTCTTTGTATCTATTCTGTACCTTATTTTTATAGATGAATTTAACCCAATTGATGTTGAACATTATAATTATGTTTAATTTTCTGCACTACTAATATAATCATGAGATTTTTTTTTATAGTAATGTGGTCTGTTATGTCTATAGTTTTCCTGATTTTGAACCAATGCTGTATTCATAGCATAAATCATTCCAAATAGTATAGTCTTTTCACTATATTTTACTATTGCTATTTCCTAATATTTTATTTAAATTTATTTTGTCCACATTCATTAGAGATAATGCAATATAGGCTCTTTCCCACTTTTTTGTTTCTCCATGGCTTAGGTATCAAGGCCTTAATTCTATCATTAAAAAAATATGGTAAGATTCCTTCTTTTCCTATTTTTGCAAAGGAAAAACAACTGACACCCATTGCAAAAGAATTTCACTTCTTTATTAGTTCTCCCATACTGTTGATATATGTACAGATATATTAATGTTGTTTGTTTTTTGTTGGAAGTTTCCCTTTACTCTCTGCCAAGTCCATTTGGAATCTTTGTCAATCAACCTTGCTGTTAGGTATTTGTCATTTCCAGTTATAAATCTCACTACTAAGCAGAAAAATCTAGTTCTTCTCCCAGATGAGAATCCTTAAAATATTTAGCCCATAGGCCTCAGCACAACGATACTACATAGTAATTACTTAACAAATGCTTGCTGATGGATAATTAAAAAGAAGTAACATGTCCCATTTTAAACAAGTAATCTATGGTCTAGGTAAATATTAACTTGATTGTGGGACTTGTCCTGCAGACTTGACAATCTTTCCTATCCATAGATGATCTTTCCTTGAATTGAAAATCAGGAAATCCCTCCATTGTCCTCTCATCATAACCCACCATAAATTGTTGAATTTGTATCTACATTTTGAAACTTAAGTCAAATTAAATAGTACATCTGTGAAGGATTCCATGATACCCACAGTAACAACTTTTTCCTATCAGAACTCAGCACTTCATTTTATATTTCTCTAAAGTACTTATCTATCAATAAGCATTTATTCTTTTTAATTAATTTTAAAGTGAGAATCCAGCTTCCTTCTCTCCTAAATATTATCTCCTACCCTTGAAAAAACAATAAAATAAAACCACTGTTAAAATATGTCTAATCAAACAAATTAAATGTCCATATTGGTCATTTAAAAATGTATTGATTTGTTCTCTGAGTCTATTACTTCCCTATTAAAGGCAGCTAGATGGTGCATTGGATTGATCTCTGTGCCCTCTATAAAGAGAGGTTTTTGGAAGGACTTTTTGTTCTTTCCTCCAACCCTCATATCAGAGGATAGAAAAAAAAATGAAAATATTGAGGAAGTGCTCAATATCAAAGTTGAATTGATCTCCATGATGATGAGATTTCTGGTGATTAGCTTATCCTGAGAAAGCATGATGTTCTTGGAGCTGAAACCAAGCAGAGCAGATGAAGAAAAATGAAGAGTTGGGGTTACCATAATATAGTTCTACTGTCTAATTTTCTCTATAACATGTAACTTATCTTTTATGTAAATACTATGCCATTTGGTACATATATGTTTCTATTGACATTAATTCATTGTCAATACTCTCTCTCAGCAAAATACAGTTTTCCTGTGTGTCTCTTTTAAGTCTTTTATTTATTTTTAAAAATTTTTTTAAACTTTTCTTTTTTGCTTTTTGGAGGGCAATTGGGGTCAAGTAACTTGCCCAAGCTCACACGGCTAGGTTTTTGTTTGTGTGTGTTAAGTGTCTGAGGTCGGATCCGAACTCAGGTCCTTCTGACTCCAGGGCCGTCACTACTCACTGCGCCACCTAGCCGCCCCTAGTCTTTTATTTTTTGCCATTGGGTTGTTTGAGATCATGATTGTTTCCCTCTGCCATTTTTTACTGTGGCTGAAGCAAAATCAATTTTGCTCTAGTTCCTTATCTTAACTCTGCACATATCCTTCTGTTTCAAGTATGTTTCTTCTAAGCTTTACTTGTAAATGTTTTGGAATCATTCTCTTTTTCTCTGTTTGTATCCTGAGCATCCCTGCCAAAATAATAGCTCTTTATGGTAGATTTAGTTATTTTTGTCCTTTTCCCCCATTTTCTGACCTACTTCATGTTTTAGCCATGCTCTATAAGCTTCTGGTAAGAAAGTCTGAGATAAGTTCTGTCCTTTTGCTTTCTTCAAGTGTTTCCTTGTGGGCATTGTGTATTTTGTGATTCTAGGATCCTGAGAACAGCTCAGAATGGGCTTTCAGTGCTCCCAAAAAGCTTTCAGTGCTCCCAAAGTTGTATGATCTACAATAAAGTTCTGAATCACAGTCCTGATATTGTGATGTGCAAGTTCTTAACCTGTGTTTGGATCTGAGCAACACACCTGTGGACTTGCCCTGATTGGAGTTTTACTAGACTACTGAAGGACTCTAGAACTTTCAATAAACTTGGAAAGCTCTGTACGTTCAAAGTGACAAAACTGTAGGCTACCTTGTTCTTGGAGTTCTTATTCTGGTTATTCTACTGCAGGCTTCATATTGGGATGAAGATTAGAAGTGAGACCACAATAAGAAACGAGGAGGTGACGGATTTCATAATTACCTGGAGAGACTTATACAAACTGATGCTGAGCGAGAAGAGTAGAATCAGAAGAAATTTGTATACAATCACAGACATACCATATCTGTGACGACCAACTATGACAGACTGGACTCTTTTCAGCAATGCAGTGATATAAGTTAATCCCGAATGACTCAAGAAAGTGAGAAATGCGCCATCCAGAGATATAACTAGAAAGAACTGAGCCTGAATCCTGATGGAAGCAAACTAAATGATCTTGTTCTTCTCATTGTTTGGTTGTACTTCTTCCTTACCATCTTTCATCCCACCTAGTACAATATGCCTTTGTAATTGGAATAATGTTTAATATGAATGCATTTGCAGACCCTATACTGTACTATATGATGTCATGAGGGGAGGGGGGAGGGACGTAAAGGAAATTTGAAAATCAAGGAACTATGGAATTGAATCTTGTCAACTGAAACTAAACTAATAAATTAATTAAAAAAAAAAAAAAAAAGAAGTGAGACCACAGCCTGTTTCTGCCACTGCTTACTTCTGAATTTGCTGTCTGTTCAGTTATACAACCTAGGGTCCATGATCACTTCCCCAGGCCCAGAGCCCCTTCTCATTCTTCTTTGTATCTGTGACCCAGAACTGGGTAGTGAATTACAGAATGAGTTTTTGCCTGTTCCTGCATACTGCAGAAATTGGCTCCTTCCTACCTAGATCTGGGACTACTTTTGGCCACAACAAATAGCTTCAGTCCTCTTTCAGCTTCTCCTAATGGAATGATCCATATGTTGCCAGTCCCTGGTGTCCACAAATCTCTCTGACTGTCTTCCTAAACTAAACTGGATTGAAGTATGACTCACTTCGATTCCTCACCCCCACCCCCCCAACCCCCCCGCCAGGATTTCCTAATCAGGACTCAGTCTGGATCTTTGTGGAAATGTTATATAGGGAAGCTTCACTCTACTGTGAACTGTTCTGCTATTATTCCATCTTGGCTCTATCTCCTAATAAGCATTATTAAACACCTCCTCTGCGTCAGGCACTTTGCAAGGTTCTAGTGATATAAAGGAAATACTATCAATTAATAAGAATTTATTGGGGCGGCTAAGTGGCACAGTGAGTAAGAGTGTCGGCCCAGGTTGGGAGGACCTGGGATCGGTTCTGGCCTCTGTACTTAGCCCCAACACATAAATAACTAGTGTGTAATCTTGAGCAAGTTACTTAACTCCAATTGCTTTAAAAAAAATAAAAGAATTTATTAAGGGTCTACTATTTACCAGTTCAAAAAATGAAACAACCCCTATTTACATTATAATGAAGAAGAGAATATATATATTCATAATAAATATAAAATACACTAATGCAAATAAATACAAACTAGCTATATGGAAATATTTGGGAGGGAGGGCACTAACAGTTGGAAGATAATTAAAAACTTCATGCAGGTGAGATATACTCTTTGAAGCTGAAGGGGATGACTACAAAGGCACAAGAGGCAAAACATGGTGGTTTCTGTCTGAGGAAAAGAAAAAAACAACTTTGCACTTCTATCTTCCATTGAGGAGCAGAGAGAAGGCCAGTTTGACTGGATCACAAAATGTGGGAGAGGGAGTAATATGCATTGTGGCTGGAACAATATGTTTTTGGGAAGTTTTTGAAAGACTTTAAAAGATAACTGTAAAAGTTTACATTTTATGCTAGAGGCAACAAGAAGTAAATGTAGTTTTTTGAATAGATGAGTAGCTTTGTAAAATTCATTTTTAAGGCAAATTACTTTGACAATAATGCATAGGATTGATTGGATTAGTGAGACTTGAGGCAGGAAGACCAAAGAAGAATATTTTTCAATAATTTAGATGAGAGGTGATAAGGGAGTGAAATAAAATGGTAGCTGTGGAAATAAAGAGAAGGGCTCAGATATGAGAAATGTTATGGAACTATAAATGGAAAGGTTTGTTAACTGATTGGATATAGTTAGGTGAGGGAGAGTGAGAGGTCAGAAGAACAATATCAAGGTTGTAAACCAAGGAGTCTAGGAGGATGGTAGTGCCTTTAGCAGAAAGAGAAGAATTTGGAAGCAGAGACAGTTTTGTGGGAAAGATGAAGAATTCAACTTTGGACGTGGAGAGTTTAAGATGTCTTCAGTACATCTGATTTTAAATATCTAATTGATGATTGCTGAGATGGCACTGAAACTCAGGGTAGAGATTGGGTCTGAACATTTAGACCTATGAGTCTGGCATAAAAATTTTAGTTAAACCCTTGGAAGCTAATAAGATTACCATGAAAGAGAGAGCATAGAAGGAGAAGGTATGACAACCTAGGACAAAATCTTGGAAAGCCAGATGGTTTGGGGGAGTGGTATGGATGATGAGCCAGTAAAGGATACATAGAAGGAGAAATCAAGCCCATAGAAGGAAAACTGGGAAGGAATAATATCATGAAAGCCCCAATAGATGAGAGTATCCAAAAGGAAAGGGTGGTCAACAGTCTCATATTCAGCTGACAAGGACAAGAAGAATAGGGACTGAGAAAAAGACCATCAGCTTTGGTAAGTAACTTTGGAGAGAGTAATTTCACTTGAATGGGGAGGTTGGCAACTACTTTCTGTTAGTGGAGACACTTTATTCATACACACACACACACACACACACACACACACACACACACACACACACACCCTAAAGAAAGAAAATAACACTTCTACTGAAGTCTTGGCATTAGTTATTAAAACCTCAGAAAAGGATGGCATTCATTTTCCTTTTCTATTCTTGAGTGTACTCACACTAAAGAAACTATTTCTGGATCAGTAGGTAGGTTGGAAGATGTCTTAGGCCTCTCACAGAGAATTTGGTAAATCAAAAAACATTCTCTGGTAGTTTCTCTACCCACTCATCTCCCAAGGGTAATTATCACTCAGGAAATGAATAAGGTGTAGGAATGAGACTTAATTATTGAGAGGGCTTTAAGATATGTTAATATCTGAAAAATGTAGGAAAGATTCCAAATCCCTATGTTTTTTAATAATTGGGTTTCTTTCAAGTTAATGAATTGCCATTTCTTTCCTTTATAAGGGAATTATCTGAAATCTGCATTTTACAAGATTTCATTAGCAATAATACCTTGGATCTATTTAACTTTATGTTCAAGGCATTATGAAAGGTGCTAGGGAAGTAAATGAAATAGTCCTTGCCAACAAAGAGCTTATATACTACTGAAAGAGAAGAAGCCTATAGCATATATAAATAGATCAGCAAGTGCAAGGAGATTTGTGAAAGTAGAGGGTACTAACGACTAAGGTAGTTCACATGGAAAATTTAATAACAACAATTGCCATACCGTGTATATACTGCTTTAAGGTTTTAAAAATCTTTGCATGTTATTTCACATTGACATTGATCCCCAGATAACTACCTCATCTTTCTGGTTCCTCTGTCCCCTCTTCTGCTACTATTTCACTATCCCTGTAGAAGAATAAAGGGGCCATGTGAGGGTCATTTTGTATATGGATGTGTGTGTTTGTGTATTTGTTTACAATTTGCCATCATCCAGTGAGCAGCTTACTGATGATTTTCTTCTTACATAGATGCATTCTCCCAAAGCAGATTGTCTGTTGCTAGGGCCATACTCCTTAAACGCTATTAGCATATATTTCAAGAAGGTTAACTCAGGCATTTTGAGATTCCTGGGCCTTCTTGTTTCATGGGGTTAGGAGGCTATTGGAGTCATTACAGAAGGACACTTCCACACCACTCTGAGACATTTGAATTGGACTAAATCAGACATTTCAGATATTTCTTTTAAGGATAGCCAAGAGCTTTCTAGAGCTCAGAACATTAGGATCTCCGCTTTGGCCTAAACCGGTGCTTTCTGAGGTCTGAGTTCCATTTTCCCTTGGAAATCACAAGTTCCCAGTGATCCTAAGAGGGGAAAAGAAGGACTTTCAAATACTCATAAAAAAGGCTCATAAGGCTCACGAGGCTTCTTGGACATCAAATAGCTCTTACGAAACAACAATTTGATGATTTAAGTGCCAATGAATCAGAAACAGATGGATTAAATTTCCCTCACAATGTGCACAGATTAAAAAATTAAAGGGGAAAAGTACTTGGTAAAACCAGCTTTATATTTTGTTGGCCCCAAAATGTTTGGAAAATAGTTTGAGATTTTGGAGCTAAAACCACAATGCCACCAGGTCTGCCCAGCTCTCTCTAGCTACCACTCTGATTGATTGAAATAAATTATAGTATCACTGAGCAAGTAGATGTGTAGGCAGTTTTTTTTTTTTTTAAGACAAAGGGAAATGGTAAAAAAAAAAAATGAAAAAAAGCAGAGTTCCTGAAATAAGGTTCTCCTCCTAGTTGATCCTGTGACAAAGGTGTTTTAAGCTGAAGGTTGCTTTGAGCTCAAACCAATAATTTTCGAATAAAACGGAGTGGCATATGGAGTGAGAGAAAAACAGAGAAACTCCAAAAGAAAACAAGGATAGGAAGAAGGTCTAAAGTATAGTGTCCTAAGGAAGACAATGCAGCCCTTTGCTGAACTAATGGGTTGATTTAACCTGATACTTTCTAGCAAACAAAGCAAAGGGTACAATTTCTCAAAAAGGGAACAAGAATGAACTTTATAGCACTTTTTTTGGGGGGGGACGGTTTTTTTTTCTTATAGTAAAGGATGACTTGCTCATTTATTTTGTTAAATTCTCTACCCACTGTACTATATAAAAATATTTTCAGTTGATATTAGCCCATTGAGTTTGATCGGAATTAATATTTATGTGAGTTATTGAGTGAAATAAAGTATAATCATATATTGCCAGTTTAATTTCAAGAAGACATAAATTATAAGAGAATGAAGAAATGACATTATTCAACTTTGGAGGTCTATTTAATTAGTGTATAATGGACACTACTTTTAAAATTCAATGTCCAATTACAACATAGAAATGTTTCCTCTCTCTTGACTATTTTTTTTCATAGGTGACATTTTTAAATGGGAAGATTTGGAGAAAATTATTTTATAGTAATGCTCCGCCTAGCAAACTGTTTTAATTGAAAAGTAAAAAATTTCTTGCATTTTTATATCACAGAAACTTCTGATCTGCAATTTGAAATTGCAACCCCATTTTAAATGAATCATACTAAAATCCCACAAGGACCAAGAAATTAAACCTTTCTATACAAGAAACCACTCTATGGTTCTTTATACATACAGCTCTATGCTTCTATAGCCCTCTTGTGGTTTATCCTAATTGACAGGTGATTCTTCAGTCCTCCACAAGATTCTACACATTAATATTCTAAATATCAGTAGATCTATGTTCTCATTAATGTGACTGCAACATCCAGTAGAGCAGGTCAGTTCCCTGACATGACCAACTATCCACTAAGATTCTTGTCTATATAAATCTGCCACATAGGGTCCACCTAATCTCACGAATACCTCCCTTCAATTCTGTTAACATTACATGGATACCAGTGGAAAATACAGGTTATCTTTAGGCTGTCTCTTGTTTTCACTATTGTGCTTTAGTCTATCTTTGTTTTGGGTTGCACATTTCTCTGTTGATATCACTTATACTTCTTTGAAATTCCTCATTTGTAATGTCTGGCAGGCTCCCCTTGCCTACCATCTATATTCCTATGGTTTTTCAGGTTGTCTTCAACTTCAAATCTGTGCAGATTGCATCAGGAAGCTGATTAGAGTCATTAAAAGAATTGTGATTTGTTAAAGATCATTCAGTCTTTTTCTTTACTCTGTTCAATTCTAGGGGCAATTATAGTAGCATCTATCCAGGACACATGTAATGATTGATATACCCTAAACATTGTGTACCAGATCACGTATCAGAGTCTGGCATTTTTTATTCAATTTATTTTACTTTATAAATAATTAAGTAAAAGATTTGAAGGAATGTGGCCTATTCATACCAGACCTCAAACTCTATTATAAAACAGTAATCATCAGAACAATCCGATATGTCTAAGAAATAGAGTGGTGGATCAATATAAGAGATTAGGTATGCAATACACAGTAGTAAATAACCATAGTAATCTAGTGTTTAATAAATTCACAGACCTAAACTTTGGGCCACTATTTGACAAAATCTGCTGGGAAAACTAGAAAGTAGTAGGGTAGAAACTAGGTAAAGACAAACAGCTTATACTATATACCAAGATAAGATCAAAATGGAACATGAATTAGTGGAGCATAGAATAGTTTCACTGTCAGAGATATAGAGAAGGGAAGACTATGAACAAATAAGAGATAGAGAACATTACAAGATTTAAAATGGATAATTTTGGTTATGTAAAATTAAAAAGTTTTTGTGCACAAAAAATCACAATGCAACCAAGATTAGAAGGAAAGCAGAAAGCTGGAAAAAATTTACAGCAAGTCTCTCTGATAAAGGTATAGAGAACTGAATATATATATTCTCAAATATTAGTATATATTCTCAGATATAGATAGAACTTATAAATATGTCATTTCCCAATTAATAAATCATCAAGGGATATGAATAGCAGTTTTCAGGCAAAGACATCAAAGCTATCTGTTGTCATATAAAAATACTCTTAATCACTATTGGTTAGAGAAATGAAAGTTAAAACAATTCTGAGGTACTACCTTACATCTATCAGATTGGTTAATATGGAAAGGAAAATGATAAATGTTGGAGGAGATGTGGGGAAATTAGGACACTAATGTATTGTTGGTGGAGTTGTGAACTGATCCAATCATTCTGGGGGACAATTTGGAACTGTAAAATTGTGTGTACTCTTTGATCCAGTGATATTACCACTGTAACCCAAAGAGATTTATAAAAAAGGAAAAGAATTTACATGTAGGAACTATTTATAGCAGCTTTTTTTTGCAGTGGCAAAGAATTAGAAATTGAGGGAATGTCTGTAATAGTAAGGGAATTTGAAGATCTTTCCTGCCCCTTAATAGGCCTAGAGAATTTGAAGATCTGCTCTGCCCCTTAATGGGCCTCACTTGGAACCCAACAAGAGAAGCTTGCTTAGGGGAGACTTGTTTTTCAAAAAAGCCCACCTTTTGTTACTTTGTAATTAGGCAGTGTGTCACAAAGGTTGTGATGTTCTCTGACCTTGGAGAAGGTGGCAGCTGTTGAGCTCGTGGCTTTGAAAACCCATATTTTGGTGCTTCTCTCTCTTGTAACTAACACTGTATGTAATGGTCAGATAGCTAGAAGCCCTGTCTGTTGGCCTGTTGAATTTTTTCCTTCTGTATTTTTTTGTGTGCTTGTAATTTGAGCTTGTATTTTCTGCAGTTCAGTATGCTGACTTTTCCCCCTGAACTAAGTAAATGATACATACATACATACATACATACATACATACATATGTGTGTGTGTTTGATTAAAGTAAGGTTGTTAACCCTGTTTGAGTTGCTTTCCTTTAGAAAAGCAGATCAAAGAACTTATGCTAGCAGTCATTCTGGGAATGCTAGGGTGCTTGCTGATACAATGTCCATCAATCAGGGAATGGCTGAACAGACTATGGCATGTGATTATAATGGAATAATATTGTGCTGTAAGAAATGACAAACAGGATGATTTAAGAAAAACATGGAAATATTTACATAAATTGATACAAAGTGAAGTGAGCAGAATCAGAAAAGCATTGTACACAACAACAGAAATATTGTACTATTATCACCTGTGATTGACTTAGCTATTCTCAACAATACAATTATCCAAGACAGTTCCAAAGGACATGAAAAATGTAATCCATCTCCAGAGAAAGAACTAATGGAGATTGAATGCAGATCAAAGCATGCTATTTTTCCCTTAATTTTTTTCATGTTGGCATTTTTTGTTAATCTGTGTCTTCTTTCACATGATTAATACGGGAATATGCTTTATGTGATTGCACATGTATAGCCTACATATAGGTATACATATACATGTGTATATATACATATATTATTATGTATACATACATTCATATATATATGCATATACATATAGTTGCTTACCATTTCAGGGAGGAGGAAGAAATGAGGAGGGGAGGGAGACAGTTTGGAACTCAAAAGATGTGTGTGTTTTTACATGTTTTTTACATATAATGTAATTATGTAAATTATTACATATAATGTAATAATGTAAAATGTTTTTACATATAATTGGGGAAAATATAATATTATTTAACAAACAGGCCAAACTCAAGTAATTACAAATCTCATTAAATAGATTTTGCAATGTTTTGGGGCTTGATGCAATCAACACATTGTAATTTACAAACAAGGAAATGTGGAGGACCTTGTCATCAATCTTTTTTGACTTGGACTCTGTATTGGGTAGGCTCCATGATGGGAGAAAATTTAGGAAAACTAAACCAGTTTTAGAAGTGACTAAACAAACTAGTATTACAAGTGTCTAGAATGTGTGAGAATACATTTTTGATACAGATCTGTGATTTCTTTGGCTTAGAGAATTGCAAGGGCAGAAAATTCCTCCTGCATTGCAAATGAGCAACTGCTGTACAAGTTGCACAATGTTGTATGGGGCACTTTGAAGTTAAGTACCCATACCCAAGGTCACAAAAACAGTGTATGTCAGAGGCTGCTCTTGAACCCAGGTCTTCCAAACTCTGAGCACAAGTTTCTATCCATTATTCCACACTGCCTCTAATTAGGGAATTGCTACTTTTCAAGCATTTAGGAAGGGCACTGAAAAATGATAGTGTAGCCAGAAGAAGACAGCCATAGTAGTTAGAGGACTGGAGACTATACCATGGGATATATGGGAAATATTTATTTGGAGAAAAGAAGACCTAGGGGGAACATAATACCTGGCTTCAAGTATCTGAAGGGTTGTCAAATGAAAGAGGAATTATACAATCTACTTGGCTCTAGAAGCCAAAACTAGAACTTAATGTGGTGGTTGCAAAGAGCATGATTTAAACTTAATGTAAGGAACAACTTCCTAATAACTAGAATATCTAAAAGTATAATGAGTTGCCTTCACTGGGCAGAGACTAAATGACCACTTATTGGGGATTTTTTTGGAAGGGTTGCTGTTCAAGCATGGGCTATCCTTGGTGACCCTTTTAAAACCTGAGATTTTGTGATTCATGAGATCGCTAGGAGATTGGTTCTGGGGATATGTTGATGGGTTGAATTGAACTGAGACCTTTGAATCAGGCAAACCAAAATTCTACCAGATCCATGATGTGTGTCAACTAATTATACTACTTGTAAGTATTCTACTCTCCATACGTGGAATAAGGTTCAGTACATCTATCCCCTAGTTTTTCTTATCTTTTGATAGCACTTTAGATATTATTGGTTTGCCATTTCTCATAGGGAAATAGCATTGGAGAACCCTTAGAAATCATTCAAGCAAAATATTAACTTATTAAGTCCTAGTAAGTTCATCCCAGTTAGAAAAGCAGTATAGTATAGTGGTAAGAGCATTGAACTTGAAACAAGGAGACTGGTTCCACTTCTGACTCAGGTGATTACTAGTTATAAAACCTTAAGAAGCCACTTAATCTTCTCTGAGCTCAGTTTCTTCATTTGTAGAATGGGGACTTGTACTATCTACCCCCCAATATGGTGAGGAAAATATTTTGTAAATTGTGCCACGTGGGGAAGTTGATCAAGACAGCCTTGATCAATTGATTTATCTTTATCCAAGTTGATGTAGTCACAGGAAATGATAGGCAGGCAACAGAGACAACAGAGTATTATGGTCTGAAACAAAGTATAAAAATAGTTGACAAACATGGAAAGACTAGCACCAAATAACAAAGATTAAAATGAGCAGAACCAAGAGAACATTGCAAAATGTTCAGCCCCAAAACATTGCAAAACCTATTTAATGGGATTTGTAATTATTTGAGTTTATATTGTATACTGTATTAAAAATATTGTTTTAAGAACCACTTTGAGGGAATAAGTTATTTTGTCTATTATAAATACCCAAATTAACAGGACATATGAAGGAAGGTGCTATCTGTATCCAGAGAAAGAACAAATCAATAGAGATATGTATAGAATAATTTATACATGTAAGTATATACATATGTATACAAATACATACATACACGTGTATAATATGTACATATAAACATAAATACATATACATACATATGTATATCCACACTTATTTGTGACTAATAATGATCATCTCTAGGGTGGGAGGGAACAGAAGAAAAAAAGGAAAAGAAAGACAAGATAACTTTGTTGTTTGGTGTGGGGAAGGAATGGAGAGAATTTGAAACTCAAAGTTTTAAAAAATGAGAATTGCTATTACATTTATCTCCAGTGCATAGCAGTGTCTGACACATAAGTGCTTAATAAATGCTTGTTAACTGGCAAAAAATAAAAGGGAAAAAAAGACACCATGACCATATGGGAAAGGGAATCCCCTTTCCTCTCCTTAAAGGCAAGGAATTATTTCTTCCCAAGGGCTCACCATCACCCCTTCCTAGGCCTATTTCCTGCTTCACTCTCCCTTCTTCCTTCTCTACCCACCTCATTGAGAAAGCAATTAGGTATAGGTTATACATGTGTAGTCATGCAAAATTTATTTCCGTGTTAGCCATGTTGTGAAATAAAACATAGAAAAAAGAAAACCTCAAAAAATATAAAGAAAATTTTAAAAATATGCTTCAATCTATATTCAGATTCCATCAGTTCATCTCTGGGGATGGATAGCATTTTTCCTCATAAGTCTTACAGAGTTATCTTGGATCATTGTATTTCTGAGAATAGCTAAGTTATTCATCATGATCATCTTACAATATTGCTGTAACTTTGTACACAGTACATGTCACATTGCATCAGCTTCTGTAAGTCTTTCTAAGTTTTTCTGAAAGCATCCTGTTCCTCATTTCTTTTTCTTTCTTTTTTGTTTTTTTTTTTGTTTGTTTTTTTCCAGGGCAATTGGGGTTAAGTGACTTGGCCAAAGTCACATGGCTAGTTTTTGTGTTAAGTGTCTGAGGCCGGATTTGAACTCAGGTCCTCCTGACTCCAGGGCTGGTGCTCTATTCACTGAGCCACGTAGCTGCCCCTTAATAATTTCTTATAGCACAATAATATTCCATCACAAACACATAACATGAATTTTTTGGTCATTCTCCATCTGATGGGCATTCCTTCAATATCCAATTCTTTGCCACCAGAAAAGAACCGCTCTAAATATTTTTGCACATATAAGTCATTTTCCCTTTTGTTTATTTTTTATCTCCTTTTGGACACAGACTTAGTAGTGCTAATGCTGAATCAAAACTTATGCACAGTTTTATAATGCTTTGGGCATAATTCCAAATTGTTTTACAGAATGGTTGAATGAATGAATGAATGAATGAATCAGTTCACAATTCTACCAACAGTGGATTAATGTCTCATTTTCCCCCATATCCCCTGCACCATGTCATTTATATTTTTTGTCCTATTAGCCAAGTCTAATAGGTACAAGGTAGTACCTCAGAATTGTTTTCATTTGCATTTCTCCAATAAGTAATGATTTCGAGCATTTTTTCAAATGCCTGTAGATAACTGATTACTTCATCTGAAAATGTCATATCTTTTGATTATTTATCAATTGGGAAATGACTTTTATTTTTATAAATTTGACTCAGTTCTCTATATGTTTGAGAAATGAATATCCATAGTGTTTTATAGTAAAGTGACTCTCTCAGCAGGAGAGGGGGAAGAGAAGGGAATAAGCATTTATATAGCATCTTCTATGTGCCAGGCACAATTTTATATGATTTTGCTGAGACACAGCAACCTGCAGGGAGTTGAGACAGTAGATAGCTCTGAAGTATATGAGCTCTCTAAAAATAGAACCAGCCTTGACTTTGGGGAGTTGAACTTCAGAGAGGCATAGACCCAGGGCTCCCTAAAAGAGAGAGTCTGTTGAGGAGAAGCAACATAGGGGTATTGGAAAGGAAAAGGAAGTTTTGGAGTTGTGACGAAGTTCTGGATGTATGAGTTGACTTAGCCATATAAATTCCCTATGTAAGTACCTATTAGTGTATATTCTCATTCTCTCTCTCTCTCTCTCTCTCTCTCTCTCTCTCTCTCTCTCTAACTCCGTCTCTATGTCTGTGTCTGTCCCTCTGTCTCTTTCTTTGTCTCTCTCTCTCTGTCTCTCTCCTCTCTTCCCACTGACATTTTGTGTAGCTGTGAGAGAATGTGCCTCCGTTTTATGGATAGGCATATATTATAGGTATTGTTCCTACTATGCCATTTCAGCAAATGCCTTTGCTTTGAGCTAACTGCATCTACAGGCTGATTCTTAAAGATAAGCACACCAGTGGGTGGTCATGAACAATATAATTTTGGAAGTGCAGATACATATAATTCCTTGACCTAGGAGGTAATAGCCTCTCTCCGGACCTGTTTTGTGAGTTCAAGGTGAGAAGTTGGAGAGGGTTACTATATGTAAGGAACTATATGAATTTGATCTATTATCTTCCCATGTAACTTAAAAATATTTTATTTTTAGTTTCTGGAATAAAACAAGTATAATTAAAAAGATGATTATTCATGAAACTATAAATCTGCTATGTACAACTTGCTATTACTTTTAAATATATAATAAAGCTATCATGTAAATTTCTCTTTTCTATCCTCCCTCCCACCCTAGAGATGGCTTCCATCAGACCCATATATGTGTGTATCTGTTTGTGTGTGTATATATACACATATACCTACACATATATACATACACACATACATATGCAAAATCATTCTATACACACTACTATTTATCAGTTCTTTCTCTAGGTGCAGATAGAATCTTCCTTCATATGTCCTTTGTGATTAATTTGGATGTTTATAAGTCAAAATGACTTGTTCACTCAAAGTTGTTCTTTTTTTTTTCTTTTTGAACGGCAGTTGAGGTTAAGTGCCTTGCCTGAGGTCACAGGGCTGGCTTTTTGTGTTAAGTGTCTGAGGCCGGATTTGAACTGAGGTCCTCCTGACTCCAGGGTTGGTATTCTATTCACTGCTCCACCTAGCCACCCCAAAGTTGTTCTTAAAACAATATTGTTGTAGGGGCGGCTAGGTGGCGCAGTGAATAGAGCGCCGGCCCTGGAATCAGAAGGACCTGAGTTCGGAGCCGGCCTCCGACACTTAATCCGCACAAACAAAAACCTAGCCGTGTAACCTTGGGCAAGTTACTTAACCCCAATTGCCCTAAAGGGGCGCGCTAGGTGGCGCAGTGAGTAAGAGCACCGGCCTCGGAGTTTGGATGACCCGAGATCAGATCCGGCCTCAGAAAATGAGCACCCACGCATAAATCAAATGACTAGCCGTGTAACCTTGAGCAAGTTACTTAACCCCAATTGCTTTAAAAAAAAAAACAAAACAAAACAAAACAAAAAAACAAAAAAACAATATTGTTGTTACTGTATACAATGTTCTCTTGGCTCATATAACTTTTCATTTTATATTACAGGAATCCCAAATTAATCAAAATTTTTAACCTCTAAGCAAGATAATTTGGTTTTAATATCTCTAAGAGAATAAGCATTTATAAAGTACCTTCTATATGCCAAGCTATGTGCTAAATCTTTTTTCAATTATCTCAATTAATAATTATCTCTAAGCTTATTGGTGCCAGAGAATGAGCCTTGGAAGAACTATATTAAGAACCCAGGATGACCATGTCAATTTTCTTGGACCACCCAGTTTATATGGAGTATGTAGAATTCAGGAACATTTTGAACAGATATATTTAGTTTTCAGTGCAAGATGCCAAAATAAGGAGAAGGCTCTCTTTTACTTCACTCCTGCCTCTCTCATTAGATGAGCTCTCCCTAATTGCTGTTCATGTTTGAGTGGCATTCATTCCAACACTACTCATCAAACAGACTCCATTCTCATTAAAACAAGTCTCATTTAGTTAATTGGTAGATACATGTGGACTGTAAAAATATTCATCTTGTCCCACAAGGCATTAACCTCTGAAATGAATCCTTTTACTTTTTCCTTGCCTGTAAAGTTCCCAAGTGGAAGATACCACCTTTTTTATTCTTTCATACAATGGTGGCATATGGAGACTTTCTAATCAGACCACTACAGAAATGGAAAATAATACTATCTAAAAAAAAAAGTTTTATGAAGATTAGGGCAAAAATGGCATAGGAACTGCCAGCATTTCCAATGTTTCCAATGTCCCCACCCCCACGCCCTACTTTGAGAGAGAGGATTAGTGTCATGTCCTGGGAAAAGAAGTAAAAAAAAAATCATTCTTCCACCTCACCACCACCACCCTCCCCTCCAGCCTTTCTCCCCTCCTTACTGTAAATGCTTGTTCTTCCCCCCACAGTTGTTTATCTTTAAAAGAGAGAATAGTGGGAAGCTATCAGGCACTCTCAGAATACTGGCCTGAGAGAATCAGGCTTCCCATGGGCATCATGGAAAGAAAGAGGCCTAAGAAGAGGTGGAGGACCTGATAATGCAATACCTAATTAGGTCGGAATGTTTTCAAAGGGTCTCAACTCTCTTTTCAGACTTCATGGACCACATGCTATAGAAACAATTCAAATTATCATTAGAAATACCACATAGTCTTTAGGAAGCAATCCAAATGTGTAATGTAAAAAAAATGTATGTTATAAGTCAAGAGAAAAAATATTATGCTAAGTTTTCATTTGCACTTCATTTTCCATATATCCACATTAACATAACTTGGAGGGTATAAATCAGAAGCCATTATCATTGCTCATATTATCAAATAATTTACAAATAGTGTTTTAGGTCAAGCACTGGACTTGGAATCAGGAAGATCTGAATTTAAATCCGGTATCAGACATTCACTAGTTGCAGCAAATAGACAAATTTTATTTTTCTTAATCTGTTTTCTCATTTCCACAGTGGGAGTAATAATAGCTTCTACTTTACAGGATTGTTGAGAGAATGAACTGAAATTATATATGTGAAATGCTTTTCAAGCTTTAAAGTGATTACACACATATACACACATATGCTACATACACACACATATACATATATTAGCAGGTAGGTGGTGCAGTGGATAGAGTACTGGGCCTAGAGTTAGGAAGACTTGTCTTTCTGAGTTAAAATCTGGCCTCAGATACTTACTAGCTGTGTGACCCTGGGGAAGTCAGTTAACCCTCTTTGCCTCAGTTTCCTCATTTATCAAATGAGATGGAGATGGAAATAGCAAACCACTCCAATGTTTTTGCCAAGAAAACTTCAAAGAGGGTCATGAAGAGTCAGATACTACTGAACAACAGCAACAAGTTATCATTAATAATCATATTCATAATGCAATTATTATGATAGACCACTCAAACTCATTTTAGTCTTGTGATACAAGAATAAAGAAATTATTTCTTTTAAAAAATAGACTTAAAAGGCAGAGTTTGCAGAATCCCAGTGTTATTTACAATTCTCCAAATAATCTCAGTTCACATCTTGAAGCTGATAAAGCTTTTCCTCTAATTTCAATATAAAGTAGCTTGACATTCCTTTGATTTATTTAAATATTAACTGTAAAATTTCATGTAACTATACTCAAATATTTATCTTTTTCTTTATAAGCCATTAAAATAATTTGAATGTTAGGCTTTTTCTAAGAAACTTATGGTTGAAAGATTTTTTTTCCTTAAAAAATGAACTTTTGGGTCTTTGTGTCTGAACCTACATAAATAGATCAGTTACCAAATATCGGGTAAAATAATTGATTCTTGGTTCCTTAATTCAATTATTTGGTACTGTCTATAACTACTTATCATATTTACTAATGAATACTCCAATTTTCTTTTCCTGGTCTAAATTTTTGGTGTCCTATGATGAACACATATGTATGCTTCAAATTCTACTTTGACATGGGTCAGTTGAATGGTGTCATTGCATAAACCTGAAAAAGTATGAGACCATAATCTCAACCATGTGGGAGTCATCAGAGGGAGAGGCTAAGAATTCCAGTCTATGAGATGTAATATGTTTATTTATACATTTATTTTTCAAAGCCAATTAATTTACACAGGAAAAGTCTACTTATGTGTCACATATCCATTTCAAGCTTCATAAGTCAAATTACATGGCAAACAAATTTTCTTTGTAGATAAGTAAAAATAAATAAACATCAGAATATCCCATTCCACTAGTTGCGCTTTTAAATAGTAACCATTAATATTTGGTTTTTGTTATTGTTGCTTACTAGTTGAGAATACATAATTGGGTTCTATTTTGTCCTGCTCCTAATATATTATTATAAACAATTGGGTAAGTTAACTATTGTTATTAAATAATGACTAATGACCAGGATGATTAATATTACCTTTATAAGGGGGCAGCTAGGTGGCGCAGTGAGTAGAGCGTTGGCCCTGAAGTCAGAAGGACCTGAGTTCGGATCCGGCCTCAGACACTTAACACACACAAACAAAAACCTACCCGTGTGACCTTGGGCAAGTTACTTAACCCCAATTGCCCTCCAAAAAGCAAAAAAAAAAAAATTACCTTTATAAGGAAGATAGTATCTCCATTGTAAAGCTCAGCAAGCTGAAAAATTATATTATTTCCATAAAATACTTCCTCAATTCTTCAGTGTGTCTGTAAGCATATTGAATGCTTATTCTCTCTATTTGGGTAGATTTCAACCAATCCTAATGACTTGTTCATGCTCTGCTATAAATTCTTCCCATGGGCATCCATCCAGCCTATTCCTTCAGGTCTTCTAATGTTAGAAGTTTTCTAAAGCAGCACTCTGCTTATCCATAGATTATCCCTTGATCCAGATATATAACTCATCCACTTCCTTTTCATTAATATATTTTCTTTTTTAAAACTAAGGTGATCCTTAGTCATTTCAATTTATTTCTCAATAGATTCTAATTATTTTGTTAAATATTTCCCAATCGCATGTAAAACTTTATAAACATTCATTTTTTGAAGATTTTGAGTTACAAAATCTCTCTCTCCTACTCCTTTACATTACTTGAGAAGACAAGCCACTAAGCATTCATTAGAAATGTGAAGTCATGCAAAATATATTTCCATATCAGGCATGTTGCAAAAGAAAATATAGACAAAAAATAAAACAAGAAAAATAAAATGAAAGGGTATGTTTCAATCTGTATTGGGTCATGGAGCTGGTTCAGTGCATAGAGTGCTGGTCCGGGAGTCAGGAAGACTCATCTTTCTGAGTTCAAATTTGGTCTCAGACACTTATTTTTTTTGTGAGACCCTGGGCAAGTGACTTAACTATGTTTGCCTCAATTCCTCATATATAAAATTAGTTAGAGAAGGAAATAGCAAACCACACAAGTATCTTTGCCAAGAAAACCGCAAGTGGGGTCACGAAGAGTCAGACATGGCTGAAAATGACTGAACTACAGCAAAATCTTTATTCAGAGTCCATAAGTTTTTTCTATAGAGGTGGATCACATTTTTCATCATGGGTCCTTTGAAGTTATCCTGGATAATTATAATGATCAGTTTAATTAAGTCTTTTATAGTTGATCATCTTTATAATATTGCTGTTGCTGTGTACAATGTTCTCTTGGTTCTGTTCACTTCATTTTGCATGAGTTTATATATAAACTACCCTGATCATCATTTCTTATAGCACAATAGTATTCCATTACATTCACAAACCATAACTTATTCAGCCATTTCCCAGTTGATGGGCATTCCCTCAATTTCCAATTCTTTGCCACCACAAAAAGAACTGCTACAAATATTTTCATACAATTAGATCTTTTCCCCCTTTTCTTTGATCTCTTTGGGATATAGACAAAGTAGTGGTATTACTAAGTCAAAAGGGTATAATTATATAGCTCTTTGGGCATAGTTCCAAATTGTCGTCCAGAATGTTTGAATCAGTTCACAACTCCATCAACAACACAAAACAGTTTTCCCACAACCCCTCCAACATTTATCATTTTCCTTTTTTTTTTTTTTTGGTCATATTGGCCAATCTGAGAGACATGAAGTGGTACCCCAGAGTTGTTTTAATTTGCATTTCTCTAACCAGTAGTAATTTAGAGCATTTTCCATGTGCCTATTGATAGATTCAGTTTGTTTTTCTGAAAATGGCCTGTTCATATTTTGACCATTTATCAACTAGGGAATGGCTCTTTTTTTTATTTTTATATTTTTATAAAGCTAGCTTAGTTTCCTATATATCTGTTAAATAAGACCTCTATCAGAGAAGTTTGCTATAATATTTTTCTCTGTTTCCTCTTTTCCTTTTAATTTTAGCTACATTAGTTTTGTTTTACAAAAACTTTTTAATTTCAAGCAATCAAAATTATCTACTTCCTATGATACTTTCTCTCTCTTGTTTGGTTATAAACTCTTCCCTTACCCATAGATCAGACAGGTATGTTTTTCTATGCTCCCTTAATTTACTTATGACATCATCTTTGTCTAAATCATTTACACATTTTGAATTTATTTTGAAATATTGTGTGAGATGTTGGTTTATGCCTAGTAATTCTTGTCATATATTGAGTTCTTACCCCAAAATCTTTGATCTTTGGGCTTATAAAATATTAGATTACTACAGTCATTTACAACTGTGTATTATGTGCCTAATCTATTTCACTGATAATCTACTCTATTTCTTAGTCAGTACCAGATTATTTTGATGATTACTTCTTTGAAATATAGTTCGAAATCTGGAACTGCTAGGCTGCCTTCTAACACACTTTAAAAAAATGATTCCCTGGATAATCTTGACATATTTTTCTCCTGATCAATTTTGTTATTATTTATTCCTAGGTCTATAAAATAATTCTTTGGTAGTTTGATTGATATGGCACCAAATAAGTCAACTAAGTTAGAATTGTCATCTTTATTTTGTTACCTTGGTCTACCCATGAACAATTAATATTTCTTTAAATCTTTAGATTTACCTTAATTTGTGTGAGACATATTTTTGTAATTATGTTAATAGAATCCATGGGGATTCTTTCCTGGAAGGTAGACTCCCAGGTATTTTATAGTCTTCAATTGTTTTAAATGGAAGTTTACTTTCTTTCTCTTGTGGCTGGGTTTTGTAAGTAGAATAGAAATGCTGATGATTTATGTGGGGTTATTTTATATCCTGCGACTTGGCTGAAATTCTTGATTGTTTCAAATAGTTTTTTAGTTGATGCTATAGGGTAGCCAAAGAATACCATCATATCATACGCAAAGAATGATAGTTTGTTTCCTCGTTGCCTATTTTTATTCCTTCAATTTATTTTTCTTGTCTTATTGCTATAGCTAGCATTTACATCACAATATTACATAATAGTATGATAATGGACAACTTTGCTTCCCTCCTGATCTTACTGGGAAGGTTTCAAGTTAATCCCCATTATAGATATTGCTTATTCTTGGTTTTAAATAGGTACTACCTATTGTCTTAAGAACGGTTGAATTTATTCCTATGCTTTCTAGTGTGATTAATAGAGATAGGTGTCCTGTTTTGTCAAAGGCTATTTCTGCATATATGGATATAATCATATTATTTTTGTTGTTTTTGTTACTGATATGGTCAATTATACTGATGGTTTTCCTAATATTGAGCCAGCTCTGTATTCCTGGTATAAATCCTGCCTCATCATAGAATATTGTCTTTGTGATATATTGCTATAATCTAGCTAGTATTCTATTTAAAATTTTTGCATTGATATTCACTAAGAAAATTACTCTATAGTTTTCTTTCTCTCTTCTTTGATCTCTGTGGTTTATGTATGAAAAAGGTGTTTGTGTCATAAAAGGAATTTGGTTGGATGCCTTTTTTGCCTATTTTTTTTTCAAACTGTTCATATAGTATTGGGATTAATTCTTCCTTAAATGTTTGGTAGAATTCATTTGAATTCATCTGGTCCTGAGGATTATTTTAGTAAGGTTATTGATGACTTTCAATTTTTTTTGAAATAAGATTATTTAAACATTCTATAGGATGTCTCTAAAGTCTGGACACATAGGAAATCTCATTAACTAAGCATATTTTCAAGAAACTAAATGAATAAAATTTTCAACAGCATTTTATTTAATTAGCATAAATGAGATTTCATAGGAAGACATAGGAGACACATAGGAAGTCTCATAAATTAATTAAATTAAATGAATCTCATTAATATGGAAAATAGTCCCCAATAGCTAATGAAATCTTTTATTCCATATGAAATTGTCATGGCTAAAATTTATGCTAATTAACTAAAATGTTGTTGAAAATTTCATTCATTTCATTTTTTGAAAATATGCATAGTTAATGAGATTTCCTATGTGTCCAGACTTTAGGGACACCCTATATTTCCTCTTCTCTCAACCTGGGTAGTTTATCCTTTTTATGTATTCATCCACTTCACTTAGATTATCTGTTTTACTGGCATATATTTGGACAAAATAACAACTAATAATTGCCTTATTTCCATCTTCATTGGTGGTACATCCACTTTTCATTTTAACACTAGTAATTTAGTATTCTTTCTTTTTTAAAAATCAAATTAACAGTTATTGACTTTTTTTGTACAATCAACTCCTAGTTTTATTTATTAGTTCAATTTTCTTTTTAACTTTCAATTTTATTAATCTCTCCTTTGACTTTCAGTTATTTCCATTTGGTGTTTAATTGTTGTCGATCTATTTAAAGAAATGATCAATTGTTTCTATGATTTGTTCTTTCACCCACTCATTCTTTAGGATTAGATTGTTTTGTTTCCAAGTAATTTTTAATCTCTGCTCCCACCCACCTTTATTAAATATAATTTTTATTCCATCATGGTCTGAAATGGTGCATTTAATAGTTCTGCTTTTCTGAATTTGCTTGTGAGGTTTTTATTCCATAATATATGGTCATTATTATGATGGTGCGATATATAGCTAAAAAAGGGCATACTACCTTTGTATCCCCATCCAGTTTTTATCAGAGGTTTTTCCTGTGAGAAACATTTTTGTCAGCCTCTTCTGAGTAGTTGTAGCTCTTGCTTAGGAATCCTTATTTTTTTCTGGGTTGATGCCACTTTGGTTGATGTAATCTGTCATATGCAAACAGGAACATGCCATAAGATAAAATAAATGAATGATAGAAACACTAATAGAAAATTATTTCTGTTTCTGTATGCATCTCAAAGGTTAAAAATGAGGTAATAAGAAAAACAACTTCTGACTTGTAAAGTTATATACAAGTTCCAGAAACCTGCTTTCAGGAAGGAAGGAAGAAAGGAATTTTATAGGGAAGTGGTACCGGGGAATGATAACAGACATTCCCCTTTTAGTAGATATTATGCTATGAAAATAATAGAGTTTTAGCCAAGTGAAAGTATCTATAATGTGTGCACAAGGAATCAACATGCCTAATGTAAATAGTATTTTTTCAAAGACAAAAAAAAGAGGAAAGAGGGGGGAAAAAACAGCATTACTGATCAGTACATTAAACAAAATTTGCAACGTATCAAACTTATAAAATCAGAGGGTCAGGGTGAGAGTGTCATCTTTTATCATGTATTTCTAGCCATGCTTGTTCTTTAAAATTTTGCAAAATTCACTTCTAATATTTTTTTTGAGAGAGGTTGGTTATGGTTACTTTACTCTGATTCAGTTCATTAATCTCTTCCCATGATTCTCTATATTCATCACATTCATCATTTTTTACAGAATAGCAATATTCCACTACATTCATATACCATGATTTGTTTAGACATTCCTCAATTCGTGTATTTTAGCTTTTTAAATTGTTTTTCCATAGCAACAAATGTCGCTATAAATATTTTGGTATAAATGTGAATTTTTTTTATCAAGGGGCTCTTTAGGGTGTAAGCCTAGTAATGGAATATCTAGGTCAAAGAGTGTGGACATTTTAGTTATTTTATTTACGTAATTCCAAGTTGTTTTCCAAAATCATTGTACTGATTCATAGTTCCACCAACAATACATGAATGAGCATCTCCCTCCAAACCCTCCAATATCGATTACTCTCAACTTTTGTCTTCTTTGCCAATTTGTAGGGTATGAGTTGAATCCTCAGAATTGTTTTGATTTCTATTACTAGTAATTATTTAGGACTTTTTATTGTTTTTAATAATATGCAATTCTTTTTGAATTGTTCATATCCTTTGACTATCTTTTGGAGAATTGATTTCATGTAAACAAAATTATCTATTTTTAACATTCTTTTCTACACTGTACTCCTAACTCTTCCCATCTTTCACTGTAATGTCCCAGAAACTTTTTCATGCTTTTTCATCCTCACTCTACCCCTGGATTCCACCCATGGACTTCTCACACTGGAAATATTCTCTGCCCCTCCAGAATCTCCCTAGGATTGACTGGTTCCTTCCATAGCCTCCTTTTAAAGAGGAGATTTAAGTCAGCCATATCTTAATTCCTCTCCATCTGCACTCCTCTACAATTCAGACAGTGAATATCTTCATCTATTTCACCCTCCCTGGTACTTTTCAGCTCTATTTTATGTATTGTTTTTCTACATTAGAATCGAACTCTGTGAGTCCAATCAGACTATCTTTTTTCTGTTTGTATTTATATTCCTAGTGTTTAGCAAAGTACCTGCCTTATGATAAGCACTTAATATATGTTTGTTAATAACTTGAATTGACTTGTTGATTTTTTTTTCTTTTGTATTTGCTTCTATCTTTTGTTTGGTTACAAATATATCATCTATACATAGTTGTGAGAGGTGTATGTTCTGGTTCTCGTCTCTTTTTTATAATTTGACCTTTAATATTAAGGTCACATATCCAATTTTGAATAAACTTTGGAATATAGTGTAAAGTCTTGATCTAAACCTAATTTCTAGCAGGCCATTTTCAAATTTTCCCAGTAATTTTAAAAATAAAATTGAAAGATCTCTCCTACATAATTTGTTTTTAGGTTATCAAACAATGTGTCTAACAAATAGCATAGAGGTGTTATTTTTATAATATTGTATTCATTAACTACTTATTAATGGGCTATTTCCTAGGTGAAGGGCTATTGAGCTATACCTAAGGAGAAAATAATACAATTGTTTTTGTCAAGGAATTTGCCATCATTTGGGAATACAGGGATATATCACTTATATGTGAAAGAATTGAAGAAGATATTCCTAAATCTAGGACCCAGGTTCAATTTCTTCTCATCCTCTCACTAGTTTTGTGAGCCTATGTGAAAAGAATACAGCACAAAACAAATTCAGAAAGCTTATGTCAGTGGCAGGGTAAGTGTTAGAATAAATAAGGCAAGACTTGATTAATTATGTAATCCTCTTAGGGAATGATAAGTTTTGAGGGAGTCACATGTGTGTAAATGTGTTTCTTCTACTAAAGCTAAAATATAAGGATATTTGCAGTAAGTAAGAAAGTAATTATTTCCAAGGCAAAAAACAAGAATAAAAACCAAAACAAGAACAGAACACTTTCCAGATTAAAGCAATATTCACAAAATAACCCTACCCCCACCTCAGGGGTCAGCAGGAAGGAGGGAAAAGTAAGATTAGGAGAGGGTAAGGAGAAGTTAGTTTCATTTAAAATAAGACATAAGGTTCTGTGGGGGTTTTAGAGTTCAAAGACTGTGAATGCTGGAATGAAAGCAGGGTGCTGCCATCTTATTCCAACAAAAGATAACATCAGAATTCTTGATGTTACCTGAACAAGGATAATAGTCATCAGAAACTAACTTGCCAGAAGGAGGAGGCTTGCAAAAAGTTAAGGTGAGTCAACAGCTCAGATACAGACCTAAAAGAGAATCTTGTTTGAATGAACTGGGGGGGTCATTAATCCTGGTTGTTCTGAGTTAAGTTGTATGTGCTTGCAGATCTCTAGAGAACAGTGTAATTATCCAGGAATAACTAGTTTGGGCAAGATTGACCTTACATAGCTTACATAACATATATCTACAAGCATCATTCAGTTAATAAACATTTCCCTTCTAAGTCTCTACCACAACATAAAATACTATGGGGGTGGAGAGATGCCCCTGGAAGTGTTTTGTAATTCATTGTGAAAGTCAGATACAAGATCATAACTAAAGGCTTTATTATAAAATATACCATATTTTGGAATTCATATCTCTATTGGAAATCATATCTCTAAATAGCAGGCAGTATAGGGGTGGCTAGGTGGAGCAGTGAATAGAGCAGTGGTCCTGGAGGAAGGAGGACCCGGGTTCAAATCTGGCCTCAGATACTTAACGCTTACTAGCTGTGTGACCTTGGGCAAGTCACTTAACCCCAATTGCCCTGCCTTTCCCCTCCAAAAAGCAAATAATAATAATAATAATAGGCAGTATAAGAAATGACAAGGGATTGACTCTATTTGAGATTTTGTTTTTGAATGATTACTACTACTACTTTTCCTACTATTACTACTACTAGTTAGCATTTGTATAACCTCTACTGTATATAGCCAGGCACTATTTTAAGAGTTTAACAAATATTTTCTTATTTAATCTTCCCAACAGTCCTGGGAGTTGGTGTTATTATTATTTCTACTTTATAGTTGTGGAAATTGAGGCAAATAGTTAAGTGACTTGCCAAAGATCACACAGCTAGAAAGTATCCGAGATCACATTTGATTTTAGTTCTTCTTGACTTCAGACCTAATTCTCTATACCACCTGCCTGTTAACAGGCACATCTCTCTAGACTACATCTTTTTTCTTTCTTAACTTATTCACAATCTTTTGGAAGAAAATGAAATGTTGAAAGCAGTCATTGTCTTGATGACTGCAAAAGCACTCCAACCCCATAGCTTCCATCTATGTTCAAGGATTTAATAATATTAATCATTTTGCAAATAACCAGATCAAAACAAGAGAGGAAGTTTTTTTCTGATATTCTATGGTATCACAGCTGAGAATAAACAATTGAAAAATTCTCACTGTAAGTCTTTGTCTAGATGTGTGAAATGCTCTCCAATCATGACCCCAATGCATTTTCCACACCCCAGTGATGAGTAGAACTCATCTACTTGAGAAAGATTTGGAGCTAAATGGTCCAGTGAGGATGACTTAGGATACAAAAAGAAAACAAAATGAGGCAGTATTAAATACAATATCCAGTGGTATAACATAGGTTGGTACTGGCTATCTTGGGTCCCCTATCCTACATTCTCCCGATAAGTTCTCCACTTTCTACAAAAAATAAGATAAAAATCTCTTTTTTTACTGAGAACACTGCAGCTTATAACTCCTTCAATTCTAATCATCTATTTCTGTAAAGCATTCAGTGTCCTCACCAACTTTTTCTTCTTTCCTCCATTCACAGAGGGGAGTTGTTATTTCTCCTTGTTAAAATTAATCTCTCCTTCTCTGCCTCATTCCTTCCTCTAAGGTCTCCTTCCATGGTCTTGCCTGTTTTATCAATCATTTACTCTCCCATACAGCTTCAATTATTCCTTTTCTACTGGATAATTTTACTTTACAAATATTTCCAGATCTACTTAACCCTAAACAAATAAAAATAAAAGCGAATCCCTGCTCTACCATGCCTTTAAGTCACCAACCTTGCTCTCTTCTCCCCTTTACTAATTCAACAGGAACTATTCTCTCCTGGTACCAATGATCTCTTAATCAACACATGTAATGACCTTTTTTTTTTTTTTCTAATCCTCATCCTTCTTCATCTGTCTATAACCTTTCACACTTTCAGTCACCCTCTTCTCCTTGATACCCTTTTATCTCTATGTTTCCTGGCATGACTCTAGTCTGGTTTTTCTTTTACTTTTCTAACCACTTTTCCTCATTCTTCTTTGCTGGATCTTCATCCGGGTCATGCCTACTAAACGTGGGTGGCCCCTGGGCTCCATTCTGGGTCTTTTTTCTTTTCCCTCCATACTATTTCACGTGATGATCTCATCAATTCCATTAATTATTTTATCTTCCCTATACTGATAATTCTGATTTATCTATCCTGTCTTTGCCTATCTTTATATCTCAGGACTTAGCTTAGTGCCAAGCATGTGGTAAATGCTTAAATGCTTCTTGACTGACTGATAAAAAAGAGTAGTCTTCACTCAATGCTTCCTATTTCCTCAACAACTCACCTCCTCTTTCTTCATTTGCTCCTATTCTCACCAGTCTCATAGAAGAGCTTCTTTAAGACCCTTAACAATTTCCTTGTGAGTAAATTCAATTACCTTTTTTATTTGGTGTTTTCATTCTCTGATTCTTTTGTAGCATTTGATATCAGGGACCACCCCTTCTTAACATCTTTTCCTTTATTTCCTTTTTAACTGTACTTTAATAGATTTCCTCTTTTCTCTATGACCATTCCTTCCATGTTTCTCTCCCTGCTCCTAGTTCTCCACTCACTACTTAATCTTAAGTAGTATCTCAAGTCCTCTTTTCTAATATATTCTCAGCAATCTCATTCTTGCTCATGATTTGAATTATTAATTCTTTGCAGATGTTTCTCAAATCTATATATTAAAAACTGGCCCTAAGTATTGGTTCTCTGGTTCCCACCTCCTATTAGGTATCACAACCACCTATTAGATACCACAACTAGCATCTGTTTTTTTTTTTTCCAATAGCATCTCAAAGTTAACTGAACTCATCACTTCCCCTTATACATTTTCCTATAATTTCTGTTTCTCTTACTGGCATGATAATCTTCCTAGTTTTTCAGGTTTGTAATCTGTGTTATCTTTAATGACTCCATTTCCTTTATCCTACAAATCTAATCAATTGATAAATCCTAAAATTTCTATAGTCAGAAGCATCCGCAATATCTGTTTTCTCATTTTCATTTTCATTGCAATATTCAGGGCTTTATCTTGTTTCACCTAGGTTATTGTGCTATCTTTCTAACTTGTCTTCAGAACTCTAGTCTATACCTTCTCAGCTATGTTTTTCACATCACTGCAAAGTAATCTTTCTAACACATTGCTTGGTCAACTCCTCTGTTCATAAATTTTTCATAGTTCTCCATCAAATCCTGAACAAAGAGGAAACTTGTCATCTTAGAATTCCAGGTTCACAATCTAGGATTAACTACCTAGCCAAGATTACTCTAAATCTACTCCCCTGCATACAATTTACAATCCAACTAAACTAGACCTTTTAAGTCCCTCAGGTTATCTTCCCTCCTCTTATTTCTGCACCTCTGTTCCTACACCATCTTTTGTGCCTAGTTTCTTCCCCTCACTCCTCCTATTGCTCCCTCATCTCACAGAATCATGGAAGCTGAGAGTTGGAAATTGAGTAGCCATCTAATCTAACCTATACATCAAAGGAATCCCTTCTCTGACATACCTGACCAGTTTTTCCTTTAAGTCTTTCAAGAAAGGGCAACCTGCCACCGCTAGAGGGATCCCATTGCAGTTTTGGACAGCTCTAATTTTTAGGAAGATTTTTCCTGATGTCAAGATTAAACTTACTTTACAACTTGTACCAGTTCCCAATTTTGTCCTCTAGGCCAAATAGAATAAATCTAGTGCTTTACAGACTTGTCAGACCTTTCAATACTTGAAAATATCTATTGTGTTTTCCTCCTCACCCCATCCCACCTCCACATTCCCTTTTCTCCCACAGAGTTTTCTCTTCTCTAAGATAAGCATGTCTAGTTCCTTCAAATGGGTGCTCGCATGATAGGGGCTCAAAGTCTTTTACCATTTTGATTGCCATCATCTGGGAACTTCTCAACTTCTCAATGTTCTTATTAAACCCTGGTACCCAGATTTAATAAAGAACTCCAGATGAAGACTGACAAGGGAAGGAGTACAGTGGGAATATCACCTCAGCAACTAAACCTCTCTAATGTAGTCTAAAATTGCATGTACTTTTTCCATTTCTACCGAATATCGTTAACTAGTACTGAGCTGGTTAGTCAATTAAAACAGACATACTGAACTACTGAAATCTGATTAAAATGTAATCCATAAATGTTAACTAAAATAAATAAAATGGAACAGAGACAATGTGGGTTTCAAAGTCAAATGCAGGCCACAGGGATCATTTCTTTTTGAGTTTGACACCACTACACTAAAACCCCTACATCTTTTTTCAGAATATATGTTTTCTAACCACAACTCTCCCATCTCATACTTATTAAGTTATTTTTTTAGTACTCAAGTTTATAATCTTGGTCTGTTTCATTCCTCTCTCTTTATGACCTAACTCAGATACCACTTCTTCCATGAGCCTTTTCTAACCTACCCATTCTCCAATGAAAGTGATCTTTCCTCCTCCAACTGTATTTTAATGTTTTACCCATACCTTTCCTTTGCATTTATCTCACCTTTTTCTTGCCACATATAATTCTATGCTCAGGGTCATAGGATATAGAGCTTGAATTGAATGTAGAGATAATCTTAATCCAAACCTCTTATTTTAAATATCAGAAAATTAGGGTCAGATTATTTAATATATACACCTAAGGTCATATAAACTATAGAGCTAGAAATTCAAAATCAGGTCCTTTAAGTAAAAATTCCATAGTTTTTTTTTTAATGATATGTTTGAAAATTCACATAATCAGTAGAGAAAGTAATTTTTTCCTATTTCTAGCTTAGTACTGTATTAATATATGATAGTGATAATATAGAAAGAAACAGATAACCCAAAAATATTTAGCGAGACAGAGTAAGTAGTATGTTATGGTAGAAGAAGGGAGTGGCCTTGGAGTAAGGAAGACTGAGTTAGAGTCCTGTCCCTGGCACATTCTATCTACATTATCAGGCATAAATCATTAATCTCTCAATGCCCCAAATAATTTTCTGAGATTTTAAGTTAGAGATGAGTTATTGTTCTACATATCTGGAGAAAGTTTCTACTATGGGAGTTCTAAGAGTTTAAAGAGCATGGATTTAGAGTCAGAGCCCACGGGTTCAAAATTCCTCTTCTGTCACTTAATTCCTAGGTGACTTTGGGCAAATAAACTGAGTTGTGTTTGCTATTTCTGAAAATGAAGGTGTTGGTTGGACTACATGGCTCTTGAGGTCCCTCCTATCTCTTATCATATTATCATCTGGTGATGGGTTTGAATTCCCTACCACTACCAAAAAAAGGTTAAAAATGTCAACATAGGGGCGGCTAGGTGGCGCAGTGAGTAGAGCATCGGCCCTGGAGTCAGAAGGACCTGAGTTTGGATCCGGCCTCAGACACTTAATGCACACAAACAAAAACCTAGCCATGTGACCTTGGGCAAGTTACTTAGCCCCAGTTGCCCTCCAAAAAAAAAAAAAAGTCAACATAAATTTTGACAATAGCATCAAATGTTTTGAAGTAATACATGCAAAATTTTAATCTTTAGATGTTAGAAATATGAAACCTTCCTTCCCAAAGCTGAGATCAAGGACAAGTTTTCACTGTAAAGACACTGGGGAAACAGTGTCATATAGATGGCTTGAAGTGCTCAGCATGACTATGACTAAGTAACTTTTGCCTGAGATATATGAAGAAGAATGTGAAGTATTGACCATCCACCCACTTTGGAAGCAATATGTGACATCTGACTAAGAAAAACCACTGTTTCTTAGCATGCTAACTATGAAAGAAAGGCAGAAATCATTTACAGTGGGAAATCACATTTCAAGAACTCGTCAGACTCTGAACCATTTAGTATGTGAAATGAGTACCTATTTACATATCTAATTTTCAGTGGAGCTTAGAAATGTCACCATAGGCAAAAACAGAAAGCATCACATTCAGTAATAATATTTTTTCTAGCAATCTTCCCCAGCCTTTACTAAAAAAGCTATGCCTATGTCTAATTCTACTTGTAGAAACAAATATATTTGCGTACGTTTCAGAAAGGAAAACTGTCAACTACAGGATATTTCAATAGAATGTACCATGAGACGTAATCTTCTTACTCATAATATTATCAGGCCAGGACACCAAAATCTGTCATTTCTGTTTATTTTCACCAATGAAATCTAGATAATTTTTCTTTTCAAAAGTGATGGATCTCTCTGTTTGAATTGCTAGTTTATTATTATAGAAGATTTAATATATTTGTATATCTACCATTAGAAAACAAACTTTTTTCTCTACAAACTATTGGAAGATAGTATGAGATGGGTGTGGACCTATGATGATTTATAAATTATGGACTCAGCATAGAAACTTCTTTCATCAACACACAGTAGAGAGTCCTCAGTAATTCAGTTTTAGATTTTGGCTTGGGTCAATACATGGTCAGGTGATGTGAGTGGAGATATGGCTAGTTTGTGATGAAGGCCGACTTGAATCCTGACTCCAAGGCCAATCCTCTATTTACTATACCACTTTGCCTTCCATATCCTTGTAAATATTCATATACATCATTTATGTATATAAATATATACATATTTTAGATCTTTTAGATCTTAAAAATTATTCACTGCCCCCCCCCACTTTTTTCAAGTGGAAAGAAAACCTTATAAACAGAAGTGGAATATATTATATGTTTATTTACTAGGTGAAATTCTTAAGAAATCCTGGTTTTCTGGGTCTTGAAGAGGTCAGGGAGAATCTTTTCATCAGAACCTTCTCCATCTACCCTATCCTTAATGCTCATTCCTCACTCCCCAATTAACAGAAGTGGCCGCTAGAGCAATGATTAAGAAAAATAAACTGACTCAGTGTAGGACTGACCAATCCCCAGAAGTTCCTTGTAACATAGTTCCAGGAGCAAACTTTATTTCCTCCATTCCAAGGATAGATATAAATTGTTGAACTAAACAGTGGGAGAAAAGTTAGCACAGTATGAAGTCTGCTGACCACTGAAATTTGACATCAAAGTCATAGAATCAGAAGTGGAAGGAATATCAGAGGCCATATCATTTACCCAAAAAACCTCATGTTGTGGGTGAAGAAAACGAACCTCAGACTAGCTAAATGCCATGTTCACGATCACATAGGTAGTAGCAAATGGAAGAGCCAGCATTTGCAGCCAAGTCTTAGTCATGATTCCAAAACTTAGTGGTCTATCTGTTGGAGCAAGCTGGAGGCTTTTCTTGAACAGAAAATATGGAGAAATACTGAAACAATGTGAAGAGCAATGGGATGGGCTTTATGGATGATGGTTTTGGGTACATTTTTGTATTTTTTTCTTCCAAATCTCCCTATATAAGTTGCAACTTGACTCCTCTCTTTATTATATGTATCACAGATATTACCTTCTCTCTTAATGGAAGATGATCACTTCCATTCATTCATTCACCAAGCATCTATCAAACACACAGACACTATGCTAGGCACTGATAGTTTAAAGAAAAAAAATGAGAGCCCTTTGCTTCTTGGAGCTTAAAATGCATTGAATATTAAGTCCCAGCAATAGTTTAACTTCAGAGTCCATTATCTTTGTGCCTAATGCTTTAGGTAAGATGAAAATCATCACATGAGTTCCTCTACCTAGAAAATATACATGTATCAAAAATTATAAGAATTGTGTGTATATTCTTCTAATACTAAATATAACTGATAATCTGATCAACCTTATAAAATGATTTCACTTCTTTAAAGCACTTTCATAAAAGTAGGTGGTTATGCTAAAAATCCCTTAAGAAGCTTTCCAAAAGAGCATGTCACTTGTTAAATGTCCTTACATAAGTCCCAGTCTTAAAGAATTTAAAAAATTATGTATACCATTGATAGAAGCAATTGATGCCTTCATAGTGTAAAGAAAAGAAAGTAACCAATAGGTGGCGATATGCAGCACAAAAATAGTTATAGGTAGATTTTCTTCCTTGAAAAAAAAATAAATCAGGATAAGGAACCTGATACAAATAAGCCCTGGAAGAACAACTGTCAGGTGTCAATTAATTTTAGACCAATACTGGGAAAAAGGCCAAAATATATCATATTGAATTTTAAAAAATTAAATTAACATTTATTTTCTTTCTCACCCATATACCAAACCCCCAAGACACACGCATGTGTGTGTGTGGGAGGGGCAGAATGTTTTTTGTAGCAAATATGCATAGTCAAACAAATTCTTACATTGTTTATTCTTTTATTCTCTTGATGAACAAAATGTAACAAATGGAAGATAGGTACATAAATGTTAAGCTATTCACATTTGCACACACACACAACCTGAAATACGTTCTTACTGAGAAAGGTTTAAATATATAAATAAATGACAGGTCCATAACTGCTTATCAAGAAGGATTTGGACTTCTTCGGGGTCATTGTAATGGTAAGCAATTAATATATTCTCTCATAAGACATCTACTTGGTGCCATTGTCAGATATTGTGTTACAGTTTGTGTGACCAAGATGACTTTTTTTTTTTTGCTTTTTGCAGGGGGGGAGGCAGGGTAATTGGGGTTAAGTGACTTGCCCAAGGTCACAAGGCTAGTAAGTATTAAGTGTCTGAGGCCAGATTTGAACTCAGGTCCTCCTGACTCCAGGCCTGGTGCTCTATTCACTGCACTACCTAATGCCCCCCAAAATGACATTTTGTACATCTTTGTCAAATCATGGCTTTGAAAGGCTGTTTTTTTTTTTGTTTCCAGTCATAGTTCTATCTTTTGTCTTCAGACAAAAGAATAAAATTCTCTATTGAAAGTGGAAATATTATAAACCTATCTGTAATACATTAGGCATTTCCAAACATGGAAGTCTCTGCCTTTTTCTTATAATAGTGTGTTCAGAGATACTACCAGAGATCATACAGATATTGTGGATAAATGGAAAAGCTTTTGCTTCCCAGATAAGCAATATCTTTCAAGACAGGTTATAACTAGAAGAGAGCATTTCAATTAGCATACTCAATGATTATTTGACAACATGGTGTAGTGCAGAGAGGATGTCTAGGAGTCCAGGAATTCTGGGTTCAAGTCCTTCCTTAACCTCTCATTGTCATGCAGATTCTAAGACTATAAAATACAGATAAGCTTTCATTATCTATAGGTAGAATGAGTTTCCACAGGACAAGTTCCTATGCCAATGAAATTATATATCTAGATCACCCCCAAAATCAATGGTTAAATTAGCTATGGCTAAATTGTAGCATGGCTAAATCTGCTAACTCTCTGTGTCACTTATTTCTACATAGCAAAAAAGAGAATGTTTTTCCAATCCATTTAATTTCATACAATAAATTGTATGTTTTCAGATGAATGGAAACTGACCACAATCTATTTATATAAACATTTAGTTACCTAGAAAAAATTTGAATATTTTCCTCCTATATCTGAACATCTAACATCTAAGGATCTCTCTAGCTTATCCTGAGGAAGAAAACAAGGAGAATCAGTTAATACCGATTTATGTATATATAAAACTTAAGAGTTCACTGAAACTTCCCTTCATGACTGATTGAAATTTTTATAATTTTGTTGAGTGATCATGGAGACAAACTACAGTGAACCAGAAACATCATGTTTTTCATCTCATTTATTCACATGTTGACCTTGCCTGGCTCTCCAACAAAATAAAGCCAAAATTTAATAGTAGTTTTCTAATACATTTGACCTGTGTACATGGATTGGACAATTCAGGCTCTCAAGTGATAGGAATCATAGAGATCTAGATCAAAGGTTAAAGGTGAATATTAACTTCTTTGACATCTTGTTCTCCGTTTTCAGTGAAAACATTTTTGTCATCTTAATTATCACCAAATCACTGGCTTATTTCACTTCCCAAATATCTTTTGTTGTTATGAAGACAAACTATAAACACCAGAACTAAGAATTAAAGAATGTTCTAATTAGAAAATAGACCTGAGTCAAAATGGAAAGAGAAACATAATTCACTTAAATGTTTAGAGGCAGCTGAGTTTCTTTTTGCATTACTAAAGTGAATCACTGGAAAATAATCACAATTTAATATAGTGTTACAGCTACATACTGTGACCACTGATGGATTTCTATTCTTCCCACAAAGGATTTATAGACATTTGGGCTTATGCCTTGTATACAATGAGATCTATGACTTCATCAGATGAGACCAAAAAACAAAAATTCTCAACCGTTCTTACTAGATTCAGTTGGGAAATAGTGTTTTGCATATTGTGGAAGAAAAAGTCCAAAGGAAAAGCAAAATGGAAGCCTTTGTATGATTACCTCCTTGGAGCAATGTCCAGCAGCCCCACCCATTCTGTCACATGGTGGAGGATTAATCAGTCACTTTAAATAACAAGATAGAAATAGTTCTTCATTTATGTCTATCATGAACCTGGAGTAAAAAAGCTTCTTTTTGCCTTCCCATTTCTGTCTCCAGCTTGGGAATTTAACCACTACAACCATCAGTCAAGTGAATCATTCAGTATAGAAACCTTCATAGGTTATCTGTGCCAATCCCATGTCTTCAGGCATTATGAGTCTCATTCACTAGAGGAGAATGCATAGGAAGAAAGTGGCAGCATGGGAACCAGTACCTATATGATTTTCCTCTGTCTGCCATGTGCTTTCTATTCTACTATGTTACATTAATTATGGCACTAGCCATTTCCAAGCCCAGTTATGCTCAAAATATCAATAAAAAAAATTTGTTAAGCTACTTTATTTTATTTTATTATATTTGACAGCTACTGTGCTAGTCACAGGGAATACAAACACAAGAATTTCAGGCAATTCTTACTCACAAGGAACATGCTTTAACTCTTATCACCCTTGTCTGTAAGAAAAGAAGAAGGGGATGGTTTCAGAAAAACTAGGAAGACATGTATGAACTGATAAAGAGTGAAGTACATCTAGCAAGAAAAAAACAATTTATACATGTAGCAGCAACCATACTGGCATATTCAAGATGGCTGCTGGCACAGGTTCTTAGATCTGCTTTACTAGGAAAGATAGTTATTTAAGGGGTCAGCAATCTTATTTTAATATCATTCATTAGTTCAGGGGAAAAATCAGTACCCTGAATTTCAGAGAAAACCCAAACAAAGAAAATAGAGAAAATACAAGCAGAGAAATAAAGACCAACAGAAAGGGCTTCTAATGTCTAAGAAATTAGCACAAATCAACAACAGATCCAACTGTCTGACCAAAGCAATACATACATATTTACCAGAGAGAGAAGCACTAACATCTGGGTTTTTCAAAGCTGGGCAACTCCTTAACAGCTACCCACATCTGGTCAAATCACAAGAACACTCTTCCAATGAGTGAACCCCAAAGCAAAATGCTAACCTCAGAGTATATATACCCTTTTTTAGAGCCAGAGGGTATCACAACCCTCCTGACTCAGTGACTAATTAGAAATTAACAAAAGGTGTGAAAGCCTTCCCACAAACAAGCCTCCCCTAAACAAGCTTCCCTTAATGGGCTCCACATGTGGTCTGTTAATGGGCAGGCAAGATCTTATATCCCATTAACATTAAAATACAATAACAACATTGTAAAGAAAAATAACTTGGAAAAACAAGGACTCTAATCAACACAATGTTGATCTATGGTTCAGAGGAACAGTAATGAAGAATGCTTCCCATCTCCAATCAGACAAGTTAATGGACTAAATATGCAGAGCAAACCACACGATTTTGAACTTGGACAACATGAGAATTTTGTTTTGCTTGAGTATGCCATTTGTTAACAAGAGTTTTTCTTTGTGAAGAGGGGAGAAGAAGAAAAAATAAGTGCTGGGTACTTATAAAAAAATAAAATAAAGGAGTTTGTTTTGGGCACAAGTGTGGCACAAAGTGTGGTGCAAGTAAACCTGAAGTCCTATCTGCCATTCAGTCACTTCACATAAAGGGAGAAACAACAAAGCTAGAAGGGAGCTGGGGAAAAAACATCAAATGTAAAACAGTGAGAAAGAGAGTTATCTTATGAATATTTTTTGGAACAAAGCTATCTTTTAATTGAATGCCGAGTTCCCAGGGAAGAAATTTCCTCCACCAATTCAGGTCATCAACTTCTTTATGGCTTACAAAATTGTTTAGAGCATAGGTATCAAACATACTTTCAAGTACATTAAATAAAAATGCAAAAGAATATTGATAATGCTAATATGTGGTTTCTAAGTCAACACATATGCACGAGGATACTTATATAAGGTTTAATTGTCCCTTTTCTATTTGAGTTTGGACACCATTGGGCTAGAGCATTGAGGAGTTAAGTGACTTTTCCAATGTCATAAAGCCATTATGTGTCAGAGGTGGTAGTGAAACTGAAGTCTTCTTGACTCATTCTGAGACCAGTTCTCTATCATCTACACTGTTCCCTCTTTGCTTAATATAGAGTTAATCTATGAGGACTGTTGTATTTGAGAAGAGATAAGGTCAACGATGAGAATAATGTTCTATACATTGAATATAATTCTCAAGGGGATGGAAAAGACAAACAAACAGTTCAATTCTACTGTCTCTTCAGAAGCTACCTGGCCAGTACAGTAGCCTCTCATTCCTCAGACCTTTATTCCTAGTGATGCCCCTGGTTCTTTCCATTCAGGGAAGAAGCTTTAGAGCTAGTAGGAATAGCTTAGCTCTACTAAGAGATTTCCATATTTCCTTAAAGTAAGACACTTAGTTTACTGCTAGCTTTGTGTATATTTTTCCAACATCCTGGCAAGGGGGAAAAGGTGAGGGGCCAGTATTTAGAGTCAGAGAACTGGTTCCTAGTGCTCTGAAAGGTTTATTTGTCGTTTAAGTAACAAGATCCCTAAACAATTGCTCAACAGGGACTCATGAATGTTAAATTGTCAATAATAGAAGGAATAAAGGGATATACTATACTAGTTACTTGTCTGACTTATTTAATTCTGATTAGCATCAATATGACTCATCATCCTGAGCAGTGTGAAAAGGTAGGTGGTGCCACTGGAGGTGGGACACTGGAACCTAGGGACATTAGGGAATCATCTATGTATTATTCATGGAAAGGCTGCCAGTTTACTTTTGGTTTTGCTCTGTGCCTCTAGGAGCAAGATTGTAGGGATGACCCAGGGCTATTGATGTAATGTTTGAGCCAGGTCCTGAGTTCATTAGATGAAAAGTGCTGTGTAAATAAGAGGTAGTTTTGCACTCCTTAAACTCAGCCAAAACAATGTGAGGAAAACAAAAATCTCATAAAATGATCATGTCCCAATAGTCATACCTTGAAACAAGGGAAGTATATTAAACCATGTCTACATTCTCACACTGTCACTTGGAATAGAGAAGAGCTACGAAAGCCAAGACCAAGGCGAGGCAAGGTAGGTAAACACCTGGGAATTCTGCATAGAAGAATAAACCACAAGGGACAATTCATTGTTTGTTTTTTAAAAAACAAATTGGCTTATCTGAATGCCAGAAAAATCTATTTTCCAGTGCATATAAAAGTTAATTTTTTGGTAAATCAACTCACAGAAGTTACAAACCCAGTTCAAATTCAACAACAGACAGTGACAATCAGGAAGTGTGATTTTTCAAACACTGAAAATCTCTCACTGCCCTGAGAGTTAGCTATTTAGCCTAGGTAGTTTCATTTGACTTTTGACAAAAGGTCCTTTTAAAAAAAATATCAAGTTCTTCCTTTTCCTATTTTTACATCAATTATTTCATATTTATAATATCCACTGATAAGGTTGGTCTAGAGAAGAATATGAATTCTCAATATCTTAACATTCCTTCATTCCAGGGTGCAATTTAGGGTTAAAAGGCTAGTTGATTTTGGCCATACGCCTATGTGTAAAATGTATAAAATGATGGAGTTAGACCAGATGAACTCTAAAACCCCTCCCGGCTCTAAATATTATGATCCTAATACAGGTGGGTACTTAGAATATTCCCTTGCAAGTTGCCTTTTCCAATGTCTATTTCCTTATTAGATGTTTATGTTGTCTCTCTGGCTTTGGTGGCATTGTCATATTCCCTGCTAAGGAATATAAATTTCCATCTTGCAACTCTCCAGTGAAATTGAGAGGTATTTAGGTCTATGTGTGAAGCTGCAGATACTACATCACTGGGCTTCCCAGCACTACATCACGGAGAGTGCTCCAAATTACAAAATTATTCTTAACAGGGTAGTTTTCATGTGCAGCAAATTATGAGTTGGGCAACATAATAATAATTGATTTGGCAAAGGAGAGGGAAAGAAGGAAGAAAATAAGCATTAACATAGTACCTTCTATGTGCCAAGCATTATGCTAAGAACTTGACAAATATTATTTCTGTTAATCTCATGATACCCTTTTGAGGTGATGCTATTATCCTCATTTTACAGATTAAGTGACTTGACCAGGACCACTCAACTAGTAAGTATCTGGGACTGGATTTGAACTTAGATCTTCCTAACTCCAGGCCAGTGCTCTGTATTGTGCCATCTTACTATATACCACTCTAGCCATTTTCTGACTATTATCTTACGTTTATATCCTTTGTACCTGGATTTCCAGAGATCATTTCCTGGAAGGAGTTAATTCAATTTCTTTTTTTTTTGTTGTTGTTGTTTTTTGGAGAGCAATTGGGATTAAGTGACTTGCCCAAGGTCACACAACTAGTTTTTGTATTAAGTGTCTGAGGCTGGATTTGAACTCAGGTCCTCCTGACTCCAGAACTGGTGCTCTATTCACTGCACCACCTAGCCGCCCCTAATTCTCTCAATTTCTGAATTCTCAAACTGGTGTCAAGCGAGATGAGCTAGATATAACCCATGTTATCGAGTCTGTCTTTGACATGACTATGCTTTATATCTGAATCCAACCATACGTTTCATATCCTATCTAGCCATCTACCCTCCTACTAAGCAGCTCAGCCCTGACTGCCCCAGAGATTACCATCTTGCTCTGGGAACAATAATCAACCAATAATATCATTGCTTCTAAAAAGGGTACATCTGTCAATTGTCCTGTCTTTATTCACTGTATTTGTGATTTCTCAGAAGAAGACCCCCTTCATTGAATCTTTGATTCCCTCTCTCTGGTGTTTCCAATGAGATATTTGTAAAACACTTAATGTAGTACCTGGCATATAACAGGTTCTATACAAATGATTATTCCTTCTATCGCCTATTCCTTCTATTAGAATAAAAGTTCCTTGAATGCAGGGACTATCTCATTTTTATGTTTGTATCTCTACTTTTTTGCACAGTGTTTGACTCGTAGTTAAGTGCTTAATAAATATATTTTATCTATTCATTCTATAAGAAATGTACAGTGTGGAAAGAAAACTGGCAAGAAGACTTGGGTTCAAATCCCACCCTAATATTTAATACCTGAGTGACCCTGGTTAACCCAACCTTCCTATGTCTCAGTTTCCTCATGTGTATGGGGAAGGGGTTGGACTGTCTGACCTCCGAGGTTCCTCCTCACTCTAGATTTATGCACTTATGATCCTATGAATGAAAATAAGATAAAGAATACATTTTAACATGTTCCATACACAACAATGTTGTTGTTTCTCAGTCATTTTTCAGTCATATCTGACTCTCCATTACCCCATTTTGGGTTTTCTTGGCAAAGATCCTGTAATGGTTTGCCATTTCCTCCTCCAGTCCATGTCACAGTTGAAAGAACTGAGGCAAAAATGGCTAATTGACTTGCCAGAGTCACACTGCTAGGAAGTGTCTGGGACCCATTTGAACTCAGAAAGATGAATCTTCCTGACACCAGGAAATATTCTATCCACTATGTCACCTAGTTGCCATAAACAACAATGATGCCAGGCAAAACTGATTTTCTATACATTTGGCAGAAAATTCACTGTCTTATGAGTTTACTCAGCCCATTTTGTCCCATCACCGTATAATGAAAGTATAGCAACTGAGGTACATTTTTGTAAACTTAATATTTTGCTTAAAGTTTAAAGATTTCAATCTGACCAACCCAATTGCAGAAAGTATCCATGTCTGAAGATTTTTTTCCTTTTCTTTTTACAGTAGAAACCAAAAAGAATTTACTACTCTAACCTGAATATTTTCATTATTAGATGATTCTAAAGCCTCTCATTGGTGTTTATTGAGTCCTATGCATAGAACTTCTTGATTATTCATTAGCTACCATCTTTATTATATTTTAACCTAGAAAGGACTGTTGCTATTTAGTCAATCTCTGATTACATACATCTCCTTATTCAAAGAGCTAATGGATGACTCAGCAACAAATGCCTTAAAAAATCAGGTGTGAATTTTAGAAATCGAATCTCACATTCCAGTAGCTAGTCATAAATGAGCAGGTGGCTGGGTGAGAATAAATGCACTAAGGAACAGAATGAAATGATACTAGATTTTCTCATGTCTGAATCTTTCTGGCAGGGGTGTGTGCATAATTCCTGTGTTCTCTAATTTAGACTTTAGCTAATTAGGAAAGCTATGATAAATATGTCACTCTAGACATAAAGAAGTCTGGGGTTTTGGCTAATCTTCATTTAATTAAATAAAGATTGATGAGTTTAACAACTTAGATGGTCTCTTGGTTGTCTCTCCCCTCCTTCTACCCTATCCCTGTAGAACTGGTTCTCACTAATAGTGTAGTTCCAGTTATTTTATTGAAATAAATGTGAGTGAAAATTGTTTTCAAAGGGAAAATTAAATATACAAGCCTGAAATGGTTTTCTAAATTTTTTTCCCTTCTCTTTTCCTTTCTCCATATTTCAAGTCACCTTTGCAATGTAGCATTCTAATATTACTGTGGAAAGGAATTTGTTTGGCAAGGAACTTCTATAAAAAATATTGAAGGTATCAATTTAGTTAGGCCACTGATTTGAATTCAAACTCGGTTTTTTTAATGTTTTTGTTTTTTCACTTTTTTGGAGGGCTATTGGGGTTAAGTGACGCGCCCAAGGTCACTCGGCTAATTTATGTGTTAAGTATCTCAGGCTGGATTTGAACTCAGGTCCTCCTGACTCTATGGCCAGTACTCTATTCACTGTGCCACCTAGCCACCCCAAGAAACCAATCAAACTAGGTTTTAATGAACAAAGAATGTTAGAGTTGAAGGTATATCCATCGCCTTTCCCAGTTATATAGTTGATGAAACAGAGACATCCCTTCCCCAGTTTTTTTTCTATGTCTCATTATTTTTTACTTCTCTGTAGTAGTTGAAATTCTTGACTAAATTCTTCTCCTTGACATTCTTTCCTGACTCCCTTTCCTCTTGGTTCTTGTCCTTTATGTCTAAGTCTCCTTTGCAGGATCTTCATCCATGTGGTGCTCACTAACAGCAAAAGCAATGCTCTACTTGAGGCCTTCTGCTCTTTTTCTCTCTATATCCTTTCATTTTGTGATTTCCTGAACCCCCATGGTTTCAATTATCACCTCTATGCAGATGATTTCCAGATCTATTTATCCAGCCACATTCTCCCTCATGATCTCTAGTCCCACTTCACAAACTGACTATGAGACATTTTGAGCTTGTTATTCTATAGGCAGCTTAAATTCTACATGTCCTATTAGAATTCATGATCTGTTCATCCAATATCCATCCCTCTAATAAACTTCTCTGTTGCTAACAAAGGTATCATCTTTCCTGTCACCCAGGTATACAAGTTTATTCTTGGAGTTATCCTTGACTTTTCACTCTTAGCCCACATAGCTAATCAATTGCAAGATTTTGTAATTCTGTCTTCTATGACATTTCTCACATAGATCTTTCTATGCTCAAAGAGCCACTATCCAAGTTTAACTTTTTCTCACCTTTCACCTAGACTATTGTAATAGCTTTTTGAATTGGTTGAAACCCTTGAGCATGCCCAATGAGTTCTTTCAGGAAAGAGTTTAAAAGTCTGTCCACAAATTTCTCACAGTTTCTTTATGTTTTTGTAGCTCACACAAACCTGCCTAAGTCTTCAGCAATATCCTGTTTTACTTCATGTCATATCAGACAAAGTTTCCATGAGTTTATCTGTCAAAGGAAGAGCTCCTTGTCAAGCACAAAAACAGGGATCAGAAAAAGAAGAGGTGGAGTTTCCTCACTGAAATTAACTGGTAACATGTTGTGTCCATTATGAGACCTCACTTTCAATAAAATCAAGTATTCTGGGCTGTAAAGGCAAATTGAGTTTTGCCGAACATCAAAGGAGAGAAAAAAGCTGCTTTTAACATAATTTCTTTTCTGTCTTTTCATTTCCTGGAGATTGGTAAATCTCTTAAATTGCAGTAATTACCAAATCTTTTGATTGGCAGCAATTAGTTCCCTTCCTGACCCAGAAAAGGTCAAGTGGAGAGCCACAAGGTGGTCTCTCTTCTGCCTCTTTGCATCTCTCCCCAGCCCTGACTTCTATGTTCTCTTGTGATTTATTCTGAGGCAATTACAAAGGTCTGAGATCAGAATCCCTTCTATTATTCTGAAAGCTCTTTTGAAGTTCTTCATAGGAGATTATGTTGAGAAGCCCTGAGTTGTTTTGTTTTTATGGTAAAATTCTCATTTTAACTTACATAACTACTCCTTCATTGTCTTTATATATCAGAATCCATTTGGAAAATGTTTCAAGTTTTTGCCAGACTTTCCTGATATTCTTTCTCTTATTAGTGTTGTCAGACATGTATTTAAAAATAAAGTAATAATGTTAAAATTCTACAATTCTTCTATGACTCTGTGATTCCATTTTAAACTTCAAATTAAAATTAGATGCATTAATGATGACAACAATACAAATAGAAAGGGCAAATAAACAAACAAAAAAATTAAAGCTATGCAATTGTAATTGTACCCACCTTTTGGCCCCATTCACAGGGGGCCACAGTGTATGTGTAGGGGAGGCAGTTATCTGCTGGCCAAATGGTTTCTCCACCATTCCCAATAGGTAGCTCCCCACCCCCAAGGCTTTCAAGTAAATGCCCTCTTATGAGTCATGCCAAAAGGCTCCTTGTGTAATTATCACACCTGACTCTAAAAAGGGAAAAAGTGCACCTCCTTTCCTTCTTTGCAATGGTGGATGCTTATAGTGTCAGTCAAGATTGAAGTGCTGATTGGTTTTACCGATTTTTTTTTCTCTTTAATGGGGCCTTAGAAGTTTCTGCTGAGTAGAAAATACTTGTTTTTCACTATTAGTGGGTATCTCTGGAAGTAAAGATTATGTAAGAACAAAAAGTATAATGACTAGAGAGATTTTTTTTTTAACAGTGAGTATTCCCTATGGACATTTTTATAAATGTTCAACACTTACACATGAAACACTGAAACACATTAGGTGCTTGATAAATGTTTATTGACTTTGTACTGGTCAATTAGCATGTATAACATGAACAAAAATGAGACTCTTCAGTGACTTAAACCATGATGAAGAGATCTTCCCTGGCCCTCCCCATTGCCCCTGGAAAAGGTGGACTGGAAGTCCAAACCTAGAATTTCACTAAGCTGGGAAATCTTGATGTGGAGAGTACCTCCATGGATGCAGACCAGTAAATTTTCTGTAATAAAGAGTTGAAGAGACTTTCTTAGAAGCACTGGGAGGTTACATTAGCTCACTCATAGTTACACTATCAGTTGTCAGAGGTAGTACTTGAAACTGTCTTTTTAAGTCCAAGGTCAGCTACTCCAAGCTATGTCTGAGGCATGAAGTCATCTTAAAATCATCTAGCTCAAGACATTCTACAAATAATTATTGAATGAACATCAATATTAAAATTAAAACATTCTAGAGTTGGAAAAGACCTTAGACCAATCTTGGTTGGACTGGTTAGATTGGTTGATTGGATTTGGTTGGATTGGTTAGACCAAGTTTAACCCACATATTTTGTAGATAAAGGAACAAATTCAATGCAATTCAAGAAATATATTAAGGGTCTGCTTCATGCAAACACTGTGCTAGGTACTAAGTTTACAAACCTAAAACATGAGCCAGACCCTTGAAGAAAGACAAGGATTTCAACAGATGGAGGTATAGACAAAATGGTTATAAGGTATGGAAGTTGATCTGTCTAGATGCATGGAATGGGAATGGGAAGTTGAAGATCTTCCCTGTCCCTTAATAAGCCTAGGTTAATTTGAGGACCTTTCCTGATTTGAAAATATACTCTGCCCCCTAATGGGCTATAGGCGCTCACTTGGAGACTGTGGTGAGAGGCTTGATTTTCAGGAAGGCACAACTTTTGGTTACTTTGTAGTCAAGTGGGTCTCAAGGCTTGTGATGTTCTCTGACCCTGGAGAAGGCTATATGTACCTCTGAGGTGAGGTTTTGCTTTGGGGCTCACTTTGGGAAGAGTTGTGTGATTTGGCCAGATGAGACTCTGGGCAGCCATTGAGCCAGCCACCCATCTTTGAAAACCCAGATTTTGGTGTTTCTCTCTCTGGTGACTAACTAGGTGTGGATGTAATAGTCTGACAGCTAGAAGCCCTGTCTGCTGAATTGTGTTACCTTCTCTTGTAACTTCTGTTTGTGTTCTCTGAAGTCCAGGGTGCTGACTTTTCCCTTTGAACTATGTAAATGATAAATGTTTGATTGATTAAAGTAAGATTGTTAACCCTTTTTGAGTTGCTTTCCTTTAGAAAAGCAGATCAAAAAAACCTGTGCTAGCAGCCATCTTGGGTATGCTAGGGTGCTTGCTGCTACAATGCACAATGGCAAGATGGTACAGAATAGGTCTGGGCAACAGTTAGTAGTCTAGTTTGAATGGAGTATAGTGTGTAATAGTGAAGAGTTTGAAATAAAGGTAGAAAGGTATGTGGGTAAAAGATTATATAGGGCTTTAAAAACATGTTAAAGGAGTTTGTATTTTATACTGTAAGAAAGATGAAGTCACTGAAACTTTTTGAGAGAAATGACATTGTTAGAGCTGTGTATTCATAAGATTACTTTTGTAGTTGTGTCAAAGATGGATTACAGAGGAAAGAAAATGGAGACAGTGTGACTAATTAAAAAGCTGTTACATCAGTTCACATGAGAGATATATTGGTTTGGACCAGAATGGTGGCAGTGAATGAAAGTAAAGAGACTGATGAGAGGCACATTGTAGAATAGAATTAACAGGAGTTGGCAGAAAGCAGAAAGAGGAAAAGATGATTCCAGTGTTTTCAGCCTAAGGCCCAAAGGTAGTTTTCTAAAAGTGACCCAAATGTTCATAACTAGTATCAAAGTCAGGACTTATGGTTTCCAGTCACCGATTCTCAGGGTTCATGTTGGTATATATTACCGCCATTCTAAATTAAATAGTAGAAAATCTGAATCATTATGCTACTATGTTTATCTACTTTGGCTGGCATCCTAGAGTTCTGTTGTTAGTTACAATATAGAAGAACAGGAGAGAATTCATTGATAAGGCTTGCCTTTATTTTGGTTTTTTTTTTTTATTTTTGAGGAAATTGGGGACACTTGCCCAGGGTTACACAGCTAGTAAGTGTGTGAGGCTGGATTTGAGCTCAGATCCTCCTGACTTCAGGTCTGCTGCTCTAGATAAGGTGGGTCTCACACATAACTGGAGTAGTTGGTTTCATCTTATGGGTCACTAAAAGGTAATACAACTAAAAACATTCTTCGTTGACTTGCCTGAACATTATGTTACTAGTTTTCTGTTAAGGTCTTAAGGAGATATGTATTTTACCTGTGCTAAGGTGATTTTGTTACTAGGGAGGGAGACTAGATAGCTTTGCAGGGAGGAGTTTATCTGGAAAACTCTTAACACCATTCATGGATACATAACATAGAGTAAATATATTATTTTTTTTTTAGTTTGGTGTGTTTTGGATAGCATTTGAGACTATAATATATTTTCCAAGTTGGAAAGGAGGAGATCTCCTCCTAGTTAAAGATCTTAAACTACCACTGGACAGAAAGAAGGCACTAGGTCATGTCAGAGGAATATCAGAAGAGGATAGATTCAGCTAAAAACAAATTATTTTTCATTTACAATTTTGCTTAAGTCTACATCTAGCCACAGAATAGATACTTTTTTGGTTCAAAAGACTTTGATTTATTCTCATAAGAGATTTTCTTGAGGGAAATTTATGGTTTTACAGGACCTGGCCTATGGCTTACCCATACTATTGGGGTATGGTTTCTTTAGTTCAAGTCACTCTTTATTAATCATTGTCTTATGGAAAAAAACAAGCAAACAAACAAAGTCTAGAGGATACAACTGTAATGGACTGAGATTTCTGCCACACATTAGCAAGTTTTTTGGGTTGTCTTGATTTTCTATAAAAGCCTAAGTGATTACCAACATTGAAGTAGGTCTTGGAACAACTTCAGTTTCTCCAGAATAATAATTTATGATAGAAACTTTATAATAAGAGGTTAATTTAAAAATATTTATATAGTATAATGAAAAATACAGAAAATATTTGTTTGTTAATAAATGATATGTGGTCCGACGTGCTCCCACGTGTGGGCCAAGAAAAGAGAGTCCGCGGAAGCGGCCACCAAGAAGAAAAAGACAGCGACCAAGGGGACTAACAAGGTCAGCCGGCAAAATGTCGCACCTTCCGATGAAGTTGCTGCGCAAGAAGATCGAGAAGCGCAATGAGAAGCTGCGTCAGAGGAACCACCGCCAGAAGCAGAAAGGCCCTTGAGGGCCAGTATACCAGAAGCCCAAGATGAGGGTGAATCAGAAGAAACAATAGAAGAAATAAAAGTGGAAAAATCTCCCAAGAAATCTACAGTATTAGCACCCAGTGAAGAATCAACTGCACAGCTCCCCAGTTCTGAATTAAAAAAGAAAAAGAAGAAGAAGAAGAGGAAAATAACAGCTGATGCAGGACCTGAAAACAAAAAAGCAAAAACTGAAGACCAAGAGGGATCTGATGATGAAAGTGAGAAAGATCCCAAAATAAAAGAAAACAATGTGGAGGATCAGAATGAGGATGCTGAAATGCCCAGCCTCCCTCATGGACTAACAGGGTCCTTTGAGGATACTTCATTCACTTCACTTAGTAATATCGTTAATGAAAACACTCTGAATGCAATAACAGAAATGGGCTTTACTAACATGACTGAGATTCAGCATAAAAGTATCAGACCACTTCTAGAAGGCAGGGATATTCTAGCAGCTGCAAAAACAGGCAGTGGCAAAACCCTAGCATTCCTCATCCCTTCAATAGAACTCATTGTCAAGTTAAAGTTCATGCCTAGGAATGGAACAGGGGTCCTTATCCTCTCACCTACTTGGGAGCTGGCTATGCAGACCTTTGGTGTGCTTAAGGAACTAATGTCTCACCACGTGCATACCTATGGTTTGATCATGGGAGGCAGTAACAGATCTGCAGAAGCACAGAAACTTGCAAATGGGATCAACATAATTGTGACAACACCTGGCCGGCTTTTGGACCATATGCAGAACACTCCAGGATTTATGTTTAAAAACTTGCAGTGTCTTGTTATCAATGAGGCTGACTGAATTCTTGAGGTTGGGTTTGAGGAAGATATGAAGCAGATCATCAAACTTCTGCCAAAACGCAGGCAGACAATGCTCTTTTCTGCCACACAAACTCGTAAGGTAGAAGATCTGGCAAAGATTTCCCTTAAGAAGGAACCATTGTATGTTGGGGTTGATGATGACAAAGATACTGCAACAGTAGATGGTCTTGAACAGGGATATGTTGTTTGTCCATCTGAAAAAAGGTTCCTTCTACTCTTTACATTCCTCAAGAAGAACCGGAAGAAGAAGCTGATGGTATTTTTTTCTTCATGTATGTCAGTAAAATACCACTATGAGCTTCTGAACTACATTGATTTACCTGTCATGGCCATTCATGGCAAACAGAAGCAAAATAAGCGGACAACTACATTCTTTCAGTTCTGCAATGCAGATTCTGGAATTTTGCTGTGTACAGATGTGGCTGCCAGAGGGCTAGATATCCCAGAAGTAGACTGGATTGTCCAGTATGACCCTCCAGATGATCCAAAGGAATATATTCATCGAGTAGGTAGAACAGCCAGAGGCATAAATGGAAGAGGTCATGCTCTGCTTATTTTGCGACCAGAAGAGTTGGGTTTTCTTCGTTACCTGAAGCAAGCCAAGGTACCACTAAGTGAATTTGAATTTTCTTGGTCAAAAATTTCTGACATTCAGTCTCAGCTGGAAAAACTAATTGAAAAGAACTACTTCCTTCATAAATCAGCACAGGAGGCATATAAATCCTATGTTCGAGCATATGATTCCCATTCTCTGAAGCAAATCTACAATGTTAACAGCTTAAATTTACCTCAGGTTGCTTTATCATTTGGTTTCAAAGTGCCTCCATTTGTTGACCTAAATTTGAACAGCAGCCACGGGAAGAGATTGCAAAAAAGGGGTGGTGGTGGTGGTTTTGGCTACCAGAAGCCCAAGAGTGTTCACAAGTCCAAAATCTTCAAGCCCATTGGCAAGAAGAAACCTGATGGCAGGCAGTTCTCCCATTGAGTCAGGAACTTTTCTAACCTTGGTAATTTTGCCCTCAGATAAAGACTTGTATTCATTGCACTAACCATGGAATATTTACAGTCTTCAGGATTTGGATTAAGACTTACCACACTTACATGCAGTGGCTTCAACCAATTTTTCTTGATAAAAAAACTGAGATGAAGCTAAATTTTTCTTGGCTTCTAAAAGGCAAATGACATTTCCTTTACAATGGACTAACAAATACAGAATTTTAACTGTAAATTATATTTTTTCAAAGAACTTATATTTTTAAATTTCTTTTAAGAGCATTTGTTGTGGTCCTATATCCAATCATTCCTTACCATTGTTTTTTAAGAACTCTTTGGCTTGGAAAGCAATATTAATGACCTTATAATGTAGTCAGGTACATGAGGGCCTTCTTGACTAGCTGTACAAATAAAGGCCTCAGTCTGTTCTGCTTCTTTCTTGGATAATACGAATTGTCTTTGATCCATTCTAAATATTGTCTGCAAAAGCAAAGGACCCATAATTTTTTTGTTTTGGATTTGTAATGAGAGGACCAAGATTTAAATCCTGACTGTTTCTCTATAACCTGTGTCCCTTAGCCTCTCTTGACCTTGATTTCCTTATATTGTAAAATGAAGGGGTTGCACTAAATGACCTCCAAGGTCCCTGTTAGCCCAAATCATGATCCTCTGAGAACTTGTTAATAAACCTCATAAATTTAAGGCTGTTTGCACTTATTACCAAAGTAATAGGTTACATGAAGATATTTCGGGTTCTTTACTTTTGACATGAGTCATTAGAAGCATCTATAATGTATGCATTTCTTTCTGTTGCTATACAAATCTGTGGTATTCTGTGAAAATAAAATATGCCCCATAAACAAATAAAAAAATTAAAAAAAATAAATAAATGATATGTGGGCTCTGTCCTGGACTTTCTTTCCTTCTCTTTGTATAAGATCACATGGTGATATTATCAACTGCAATGGGTTAAACTATCATTTTTATACAGCTGGCCCTCAGTGTTATAATATCCAACCCCCCTCTCTCTCTCTTGAACTCTGGTCCTGCAGGTCTGAGTGGATGTGACATCTCAAAGTCATTTCTAAAATAGGACTCATCTTTTATCTTAAACCCACACCTCTTTCTAAAAGCCCATCTCTGCTGAAAACACTATCATTCCAGTCACTGAAATTCACATCCAAGAAAAAATCCTCATTAGTTTTTCTTAACCCCCCTCTATTTCCACTTGCCCCCACATTCAATTGTTTGCTATGTCTTGTTGGGTCTGCTTCTATAATACCTTTCACATCCTTCACCTCCTCTAAACCTATCTGACTACAACCATAATCCATTACATTATTGCCGCTTGCTTGGATTATTTTGACTGCTATCAAATATCAATCAACAAACATTTATTTTGCACTTGCTATGTGCCAGGATCCAAAAAAGAAGTGATAATAACACCTGTCTTCAAGGGCATTTCATTGTAAAGGGGAATAAACAACTTGGAGACAGAGACAGAGAGATCTTGTAGGTAGGTAAGTAGGTAGGTAGATAGATAGATAGAGATAAAGAGACAGACAGGCGATCAGTGGATATAGATAGTTCTATGGAGTTACAAGTTAACCTAAGTGAAGAAGGCATTAGCAGCTTGAGAACATAGAAAGGCCTAGTGCAGAAGGTATTGCTCAAACTGTCTTGAAGAAAGTCAGTGATTCCAATAGGCAGGTGATGGAGGGCAGAGGATGGGGAGTCAGACATAGAGAGGAAAGAGAAAAAGCCCAATGAGGGAGTTTAATACGTGAAGAATAGCAAGTAAACCAATACGAGAACTTCACAGAGTGTGGAAGGGAACAATGTGCATAAAGACTAGAAAGATAAGGGGACAGGCTGTAAGGAGGACTAAATGCCAAGTGAAGTTTTGGGTATTTGATCTTGGAGACAATAAGGAGTCAGTGAAGTTTATTGACTCTGTGTGTGTGTGTGTGTGTGTGTGGAGGGTGATATGGTCAAACCTGAGTTATAGGAAATTCATCTTAGCCATTGTGTAGGGGATGCACTGGAGTGGGGAGTGGGAGTGGAGAGTGGAGAGAAGCAGGGAGATGAACTGTGAATAAAATAGCAAAGGCAAGAAATGATTTGAGTTTGAATGAGGATGGTGGCAGTTTCAATGGAGAGAAGTTAACATATATGAGAGCTGTTGTGGAGTTTGAAACATTTGCCAACTGAATGGATATGTGGAGTAAATAAGAGTGAAGAGTAAAGGATGATGGTGAGATTGTCAACCTGGGTGTTTGGAATGATGGTGGTTCCCTTGACAGTAACAGGGAAGGATGGAAAAGGTGTGCATTTGGCGAAAAAGATTATGAGTTGTGCTTGAACATGTTGAGTTGTAGTAATCTCTCTGCTTCCAGGCTTTCCTCTCTAATCCATCTTTCATACAGTTGTCAAATGGATATTCCTATACTACAGGTCTGATCATATCACTCCTCTACTTAAGAAGTTCCATTAGCTCATAATTGCATATAAAATACAAATCCCTCTGTTTGGCATTCAAAGCCCTGTAGCCTATGTTCCAACCAAACTGATCTTGTTGTTCCTTCTACATGATATTCCATGGCCCCACTACTGGCCTTTGCAGACATTCTCTACCATGCCTGCAACTCATTTCTTCTCATTTTTACTTTTTAGTGTTTCTAGCTGCTGCCTTCAAGTCTTAGTTCAAATGTCTGCTTCTACATAAAGTGCTGTACTAATCCTCTCTCTTCTCTTCTCTGTTATAATTGCCCTGACCTTGATGTTCCTTTAACCTTAAATATATTTTATATTTACTTACCTTTGTATATCATGTTTCTTATCAATATAAGTTTCTTAAGAGAATAGAGTATTTAATCTTTGTCTCTCCATTCCCAACACACTGAAGAGTGTCTCTCACATAGTATAGTAAATGCTTAATAGTTTTTGTATGAATGAATGCATGAAATTACTTTGTACAATATACTGCACTTCATGTGGTGGGGAAAAATACAAGGTTTAGCTGAGATAAATCCTATGTCTTCAAGTAGCATTAAGGGGATAATATACTAACAACTTATAGTTTTGTTGTTTTTTTTATCATGGGAAATTCCATTATTCTAACACTACAACCAATTAAGATCACAATCAACCTATGACTTAACAGATAAGTCCCTGGGAGCTGCTTAAAAATCATGGTGAGGTGACTTATCACCTTTGGTCACCTATATGGTCACCCATGTGACCTAGATTCACATTGCTAATGTACGTCATTGTCAGAAGGAAGATTCCAACCTGAATCATCTTGACCCAAAGTCAACACTCTATTCATTTTGCAACACTGCCTCTGCTAAGCATTACCAAAATTATATGAAAAAATGCATTAAAAAGTGATAAAGTACTATGTGAGCCTTAAGAGACAAAGTCATGAAAATCTGATATATTAGGGAAGGATTCTTGGAAGAAGGGGTGTTTGAATTGGGTTTTAAAGGATAGGTGAAAATCCAACAAATAAAGAAGAGGAGAAAAAGCATTCAGAATGCTAGAATTGAATGTCCCCAGAGGAAATTGTTAATAGGGTGCTATGTTTCTATAGCTAGTCATAGAATACAGAGAAAAAAAGTTATCTTGTGAAAAGCAAACCAAAGATTCTATGTAGTCAATCCACACCATTGTTTTCAGCCACTGTGAAGTCAATGGAGTCTCATACTTTACCAGAGAATGGTAGCTTCTTTTGTTCACTCCATGTGAATCCAGCTACTGAGATACTAAAAGCTGCTGTTTCAGACCTTGGATTGAAATTTATTTCCTCATTCTGTCTGATGAACATTAATTTTGGTAAAGTATGAGGTTACCTGTGCTGATGAAATTTTGGAAAGTAAAAGGAATGTGGCAAAAATGTTCCCATATCATAAGTAATGCCTTAATAAGATTAATGAAGACTGGTCTGAACATTTACCTCGGAAATCTAACAAAACTATTTGTATTTTATGCATTAAAAAATTATTCTTAGAAGAGGTGAGGTGTCCATGGAATTCACCAGACTGCCAAAGGAGTGATACACAAAAAGTCTAAGAACTCTTGCTGTAGATGAAAAGAGTTTGTAATATAGGGATTGAAAAATATATTCCAGTTATCTTAAAATTTATCTGAACAAGATGGGGTTGGGTAAGCTCTATGTTTGGTAAATTTTGCAAAGAATCAGACATTTTATTATGTAAAGTTGTTTGAAAATGTAAAAGTCTTACCAGTAGTCAATGATGAGAGAGGAATTTGAGGATACAAGCACCCTAATATACTTCTTTGAGCTGTTATCCATAGGAATATATGGAGGAGTTGTTGTTGCTTGTCCTTTGTTCCCAAAGAGCATTAATGATATCATGAGGGTGCTATGTTGGCTTGTGCATGGACTGGATATGAGTGGGACAGAGCTGCTCAAATTTGTCAGCCTCACTCTCTCCTCTAGGGTCATAGAAGTGTAGTGGCAAGAAAAAAGTCAAAACTACTGATGATGGCCCAGGATGGCCCAGGTGACCTTTGCCTTTCTAACATAAGATCTTTCCCAGGTCTCAGTTTGTTTAAAGCAACAGCTATTCAGTGTCTAAGGACAGTAAAAGGGATATAACCAATGAAATTATAGATTAGTATAAATACTGGAACATATACATATCCATAGAAATTTTCAATCTCTCTCTCTCTCTCTCTCTCTCTCTCTCTCTCTCTCTCTCTCTCTCTCTCTCTCTCTCTCTCTATATATATATATATATATATATATAATACAAACAGAAATGTGTATGTATATATTCACATTTGTACAACTAAAGTCCTATATATTTTTTAAACCTAAGATTAAAAGTTTGAGATTCTCTAGATAACAGGCAGTCCCACAATTTACAAACTACTTACGTTCCCAAAGTTCTCTGTAAATTGCTTGTTTGTAACGCAGGACACGTTCCCATAGAAACAGTTTCAAATGGAGGTTTGTTTCCTGAACCAAGCTACAAAAACAATTAAATCCATGAGGTAGCTAAATTCAAAGTAACAGAATTAGCCTGAATTCTTATGTTCTGGGAATAGGAAGGGCCTTTTAAGGGATTGAAGAGAACAGGACAGAAAAAAAGAGAAGGATGTTGTAGAGACAGACTTCGCTTGTGGGTCCATTTTAGAAACTGCCTTCCATTTTGTGCAATCCTGCAAGAACGTTCTAAGTGTATTTTGTAACTTTTGTAATAGTTGTAACTACAAGATATTTTACCACTCCACCCAAACTTTCATTTCTTCAGTCTTCTTTCATCCCACTTCTAATTCATTACTAACCAACTTATTTACTTGCCTGAATGAATAGCCTGAAAAAAAATCTCTCAATGGAATGTTGCTCAAAAGAGAAAACTATATATTTCATGGATGGACTTGCTGAATAATTTCTTTAAAATGAGGAGATTCGGCAAGATGATTTTTAATAGTGCTCTAAAATTCTTTGGTTCTATATGATTTCAAGGAGTAACCCAGTGGGAAAAATGTTCAGTGTTGGAGAAGACATTTGTGGACAGAAATGCCAACATGTAGCCAGGCCAGCCCTATCTGTGATTTTCTTTCTGAAATCGGGTTTCCTAAGCTTTTCCTGTTTAGCTTCTTCTTAAACCTACAGAATCTTTAAAGGTTTCTTCCCTACCCCCACTTTCCCCTTTCCTTTCTTTTCTCCCATAGTAGCACTTAACAGAAATTACAGTGGGTTTCCAGTTAGGATGGTGATTGGAAGAGGAGCTTACTATAACTACATATCTAGATCTAGATGAATTGCTAGCAAGACATGCTTTGGGGAATTAGAGATCACTTACATTTTAAAATTATGTGAGTGGCCCATATAAATAATTCAATAGACTATCATGAATGAAGGGGAACAAGGACCTTTCCCTGTGACCCCACAGTTCTGAACTTGCTTCAAATGTTGCACACAATTAAGGGGAAGTTTAAAAAGCAGATGCATTTCTATCTCACCCAGCATGAGGGCAACATGTCACAGTAATGCAGATATCGTACCTCCACTCCAGGACTGCCATACAAGGAAAAAGATGGTGAAGGATGGAAATGTAATTTAGTGGGTTAGGTAAGTGTCGCCAGCCTCTTCCCTGGGCGGCATACTCAGCTCATTACTAAGCATGCTCCTAGTTGACAGTCTCCTGCATATGCTCTTGTATGGTAAAAAAGGGAAACTTCATTCAAATGTGTGTGCCCCATGCTGTATACAACATGGGCACATTGCAAAGTGCTGGCCAAAATGTGCCCACTAAGACTCCTAACGAATGAATCATGAATCTGGGTGACTTGAGAGCCAAATGTTTACTGTGGAACTGAGACAAAAATGTCCAGGCTCTTTGCCATATGGGGGTGGGGGGGAAGCCTGCAAACTCTTACTCTTTCTTGATTAGTATCCTAAGAAGGTCTAGTTCATTTCAACACTTAGTTTTTGGAGATGTATTCTGAGGAGGTGTGATTTCTGTTTAAGTTCACAATGAGAAAGTCTATATGGACCAGAGGTTTGGCTCCAGGGATTGCCAAGTTTTAGTTCCCATAGGCAGTTAATTTGGGGATATAGTTTCCCCATTCTTTGACATCCCTTCCAGTTTTTATTATGTATCTGTGGATAGAATTCCAAGGGTGAGGAAATTCCAAGTCTTTCCAGGTACTCAAGAATAGCAATTCTGTGTATTTTCCAGAGAAACACCAAAAGGATGTGTTTAAGATATTGTCTAACAATGGTAATGTATTCACAATACTTGATTAGAAATTCTTTAACAGAGAGAGCAAATTACGATATGCAAGCCTGGCTCAACATTTGGCATAAAGTTGCACTAATTTTAATATTATAATTTAAGAATCATTTCACATGCCCAACCATTTCCTTCTAGAAGAGTTGAAGTAATGTAGAGATCTCTTAAATATAGACTGTTTCCCTTTAGGACTGTGGGTCTAAGACTTCTTTCTGATTAGTTGGAAAAACAACAGCAGTTACAGATCAGGGTGTCCACCAATACTTTAGCATAGAGGAGGTATAGTGTAGAGGACAGAGGGTGGGACTTGGTATCAGAAGGCTTTGATCCAAATCCTGCTTTTGGCAATAATTACTGGCTGCCGGATCATGGAGAACTTATAATATCTCTGATGAGATGTCTCAGTTTGCTCATCTATAAAATGGGGAAAATAATAAAACCTGGAATAAATATAATTGTATTTTTGAATATTTCAAATTTATACAAAGGACTACAGAAACTTCAGTTACTCAAAAGTGTCATTATATTCCATTATATTCTGTAATCCTTCTTAAGCAGCTATAATGAAATTATGAGAGACAGAGAGATACCATACAAGAGTCAGAAAGTACCACTTAACCTGAAAGAAGTTTACAAATGAGATAGATTGCTAACAGTCTTATAGAAAGTACAAAACTGGGCTATTATAACCCTTTAAAAAAATCTTTTCCACTGACAAATTCATAGGGATAAAGATAAGATCTATAATTTGATTCATGTAGAATTGTCAGTTAAGAACTTCCCTTTACCAATGAAAGTCAGGTACTTTTCTGCAAATTAATTTTAGAGTTTCTTAGTGCACTTAAAAGTTAAGTGACTTGTCCCATATCATATAGCCAACATATGTCAGATGTCAGGTTTGAATGCAGGTAGGTCTTCCTGTCCCTGAGGTCAGTTCCCTGTCCATTCGGCCAGACTATAAAGTATAAAACTATAGGTTTGGAGTTCCCTTTAGAGGCCATTAAATCTAACCTGTTAAATGGACAAATCACCACTACAATATCCCCAAGTAGCTATCCAGCTTTAGTTTGACTATCTCTCTGACTAGCTATTCATTATCTCACAAAGGCATCCATTCAGCTTTTAGGCAGTTTTTTTCTGGGCAACTTCTTTATATTGCATGGAATTCAGCTACCCTTTTAAACTTCCACTCTTAAATACACCTCTCTGGAGTTAAGGCAGAATGAACATGATTCCTCTTACTTATGACAGCCAATATCAGGGCTTAATAGCAATTGTGAAATTTAAATGGAGTTTCAGAAAGAATCCAACAGATCAATGATACGTAAATCAATAGGTCTTTTATTATGGTACATTTCATCTCACAAAAGGGAATGTTCTGGGCCTATTGCTAAACACCCTTGGGGTAGGGAGGCAGGAACATGGAAAAGATGGATAATAAGGGAAGGATACAATCACATCAGTTGCTTGGTATGCTGGTCTTCATGCCAGGAATCAGGAGGAAGGAGAATCAAATCTTTGATAAGGTTGCTCTTGGAAAGGGAAAGGATGGAAAAGGAAGAGCATAAGCATTTATATAGCACCAACTATGTGCTACCCACTGTGCTAAGCCTTTTTTTTTTTTTTACAAATATTATCTCATTTGATTTATATTTATTTTTACTGCTGAGGAAACTTGGGCAAACTAAGGTTAAGTTGACTTGCCTAAGGTCAGACAACTAGTAAGTATTTGAGGTCATATTTAAACTTAAGTCTTTTTGACTGCAAGTCCAGCACTCTATCCACTGTATCACAAACTGCCTCACTCTTGGACTCAGCATACCCATCTTTGCCCAGCTCTACTTCAGCTTCTCTAGCCAGTATAGGCCATCATCCCAGGTTACCATCACCTTCACAGCAATGTAGCTCCCTCAAGCTGCCAAAGGTTACAAATTGCCTCACATTTACTTCTTGTAATTCCTACCTCTCATCAAGTCTCAGTTCAATCAATTCCTCTGTCTAAAAATCTTTCCTCTAGAAATTTTCTCCATTTGCTAATGCTCACATCATTATGCATTTACCTTGTCTATATCCTATTACATATCTGCAAACATCTTCTGTCTCTCCAAAAGAATGAAAGCTCTTTGAGTCCAGGGACTTTGCATCTCTGGTACTTGGTACCTAGTAAATGTTTACCATGTTGTTGCTGTTCAGTCATTTCAGTCATTTTCCCTTTGTTTTGTAAGGTTTGATTTTGGTCAAAGGGCTACACTTGAGGACATAGAGGGCCACATGTGGCCTTGAGGCCCCAGGTTCCCCACCCCTGCCTTAGTTGTATTGAGTTTCCATGGTCCACTAAAACATTCTAATTATTTACAGTTGAAGTAATATTTAACTGAATTTGTACTAGTCTGTATTTTGAGTTTTAAAACATAATTCAATTCACAAACATTTATTAGCTATCTATTGTATGCAGAGCCCTATACTAGGTCCTGGAGGAGATACTAAATTTAGAAAAAAATGAAAGTCCTTCCCTTCATGGAGCTTATAGTCTAATAGGAAGTTATATATGACACATGAAGTAATAATACACAGTATTGCATGTTATATATATATATATATATATAAATTATATATATAATTACATAAGTTTTTATATATATATGTATGTATGTATATATATAAGAATTCTAGACTCAAAGGCTACCTCAGCAAAGCCCAAAGCTCCAAAGGTCCTACAAAGCTGGAAAATCCTGGTGATGGAATGTACTGTATGCCAGTTGTATAAGAATTGACCTAATTAAGTTGGTAGTTGCTCATCAGCAGGTTGGTGTCAGGGTAATGACTTTTTTGGCTTCAGCAACTCTCAAAGACTCTCCACTTTGTCATAGAGGTATTGCAGTCTCTGTCTGTTGAGTCATAAAATTGCATTTACCTAAAATATCAAATTCTACTAGACCCACTGTTCCAGTCTGCAAAATATTTTTTATCAAATAATATCAAATATATATCAAAATAATATTTGAAAATTCCATTTTCATCATCATTTTCATTCTCAAGAGTTACTTACCCTCTTTGGTCACTTCCATTTTCAAGTGTAAGATCATATCTATATTGTCTTTTAGTTTTTTTGAAATCTGCTCTCCTGAAGATTAGGTTAAACTATACTCAGAGTTCTCTTCTGATCTATCATGGATGATCAGTAAACTCAAGCAATCCTCTCTAGGATCAACCAAAAATGTTGATGTTTAGCGATTTCTAGTCCTTCCTAACCTGACTCTAATCTTCTTTTACCACCTTATCATACATTATTCCTCATTCACAGGCTCTATTACACCAAACCAGCTTTACCTCAACTATGACTCTCAATCTCCCATTTCCTTTACTTTTCACAGAGTTCCCTCCATGTTGGGACATACTTCATTCTCATTTCTACATCTGAGAATTCTTCATTTCCTTCAAAACTCAGCTCAAATTCTCCCTCAACCAAAAAAACTTTCCTGATTTTGTCCAAAGTATCTTAATTTTATTTTACATATATACCAATTTTGTATAAAATTATTTATGTACATGTTGTATATATGGCACATGTCTCTCTTCTAGGATCTAAAATCCTAGGGGGTAGAGAATGTTTCATTTTTTATTCTTAGTACTTAGTATCATGCCTAACACATGGTAGGTTCTTAATAAGTGCTTGTTGATTGATCTCCTAAGCATTTATTAAGCACTTGATTTCACTACACTAACATGTTCCTCCTTGTTGGTCAAGATTAAATACAGAATTGTAGCTCCCTTCCATTGCTTCTGAAAGGTGAAATCAGTAATACATTTAACAATATATCAAATGAACTACTTTTATCCAAAAGAGTCCCTTAGTATATGTTCATGTAGTAGAAATTTCTCCTGCACAACTGTATTTTATGTCCATGAGAATTTTATGGCCCATGTCAGATCATATCATCCATTTCCTCCATCTGAATGAGTAGTCTATAGTATATTCCCACAATGATATCACTGGCATCTTTTTCTACTCTTAACCTTACTCAAATTATTTCTACCATGTTTCCCACACCCCCCACCCCCCAGGATCACAAAAGTTGCACAACATAATTAAAACTAATGATTCAGCATCCTTAAACTACTCCGGCACATTAAATCATTGTTCATCCAGCATGGGTGGATGTTTATTTGTTATGCTGATACATGCCATTTAAAGAAAGAAATCAAGATCCTATCCTTGAATTCATTACAATTTATTTTAGTAGGAAGTTCAAACTTTGGCCAGGGAAAAGGTACCAAACCAGTCTAGCATTCACATATCATGAACTCAGTCAAGGTAGAAAAAAAACAAACAAACAACAAAACTGTTCAGAAGAAAATGATCATGTCTTTCTCTCATTCTTTTGGCTTTTGAAATTGTTGTCTTTCCTTCAGGAAGGGGCACACTTGCAACCTTTATCTGGCATCAAGAAAATCTGTTTTGTTTCTTGCTTTAGCCTTTAGGTCTCTCAGGTGATGTATGTCTTGCTTTCTCAAGCTACATCATCCTGCCATCATCTTTATTCCCCCTCCTACTTTCTTTCTCTTTTCATTACACCTACTCTGACCATTTGCAAATCAAACTCTCCTGAATTCAGCTCCCTCCTCCCTTTCTCACAGGAGATTTAATTAATTTTGGCCTTTGGATTAATTTTGTCCTATTCTTTCAAATAGACAGTAATGTGGCATTATTCCAAAAGAGGGAGTCAATATGAATGCTTATGGGAATTACTATTCTTATTAAAAGGAGATAGAAATTAGGCAAAAAAAGGATGTCTTGGTCATTTATAATGAGTTTACTATTGAAAGTAAAATGAAGTTTTGATGATCTAAATGTGTGATCCAGATGTATTTAGCTTGCCTTTTGGCTGAAAGAGTTCTTCCCATCCAACTGTGGTTTGCTTCTGTTTGGCTTTTTGGCAAGAGTTCAGACCATATGACCAGAAAAAAAAAGTCTTGGGATACACAGAGGCTCCATATCCTCTAAAATCTCTCCCCTTTAAATCTTCTGAGAAAACTTCAGAAAGTCAAATTATTTTCAGTCATAACTGGAAAGATATCAAAAGGCTTAATCTGCTTCCCACTGTGTATCACTTAGGGGTAGTCATTTAGGAAAATGCTAAAATGAACAATCAGCTGATATTAACTTGATGGTCAATAAAAAGATTTGTAGGCAAGAATAGTTAGATCATCTAGAAGGAATTTGAAGAACAGATCAAGAATTAAAGGTGATTTGAAATATTTATGAAATAAGCAAAGATCTGATATGTAACTCCCTTCAGACTGTTAATTTGAAATACTGTAATTTTATCTCCAGCTGCAGAGATGTGAAATAAATTGAAGTCAGGACATATAATTTTAGGAGCATACTCACAGAATAAAATTTTTATAGTGACATAAAAATGTGAATGGTCCCCAAGGCAGAATTTCCTTGTAGAGCCCTCTCCCTTTGGATACTCTCTTAGCAACCCAAACTTCCCAAATCCATTCAGGATGGATGGGAGCCAAAAAGGATTCTGTTATGAGAACGGACTTCAGCTGATCCAAATGCTAAAATCAGCCTTTACAAATACATTTCTAAGTCTCGAATGTTTTATACAATGCACCCCCTTGTTTCTTTTACCCATCTCTCACAACATGTCTTATACTATGCCTTAACTTTTTCAAAGTCCAACTTCATTTAAACCTTCACCTATTACCAGATATATTCCTAAACTATCTTGTCTCTAAATTTATGTTATTGTGAATCTCTGAAAACTGAAATGTAGAAAACAGAATTATTTTGGTGGACCCTCAGGAAATGCTAAGGTAAGAAATTTAAATGGGGGAAAACTGGGTACTGTGCATTCAGGGGTCGCATGTCATTGCATGTATATTCATCTGAGGAAATCCAGGAAACAGAAGGAAGAAATAGAGTGGATATAATCTGCATGAAGATCAAGAGGAGAGACAGAAACAGCAGCAATATTGTTATCAGAGGCCACCTGAATGGAAAAAAAAGGGATAAATGAAGAGTTTGGGAAACAGATTATAAAACTGGCACAGAGGTATAACTCAGCAATGACATGGGACTTCAGTTAGCTGGAAAAGTAGTATAACTTTCACTCTATCCAGGGAAGAACAGCTAGTAATTTCTTGACATTTGATGATGTTTGATCATTTCAAATGATCATTTCAAAATGTTAAGGAGCAAGAAAAAGAAACTTTTATTCTGTGTCCAAATTCTCAGTAAGGAGAAGTTGGTTGCTGGTCTGAAAATATGGTACTTTAAAAATAATAATATTTTATTGTCCCCCAATTACACGTAAAGATAATTTTTAACATTCATTAAAAACAAAACAAAACAAAAAGACTTGGAGGGGTGGGTAGGTGGCACAGTGAATAGCGCACTGGCCCTGGAGTCAGGATGACCTGATTTCAAATCTAGCCTCAGACACTTAACACGAAAACTAGTCATGTGACCTTCGGCAAGTCATTTAACCCCAATTGCCCTACCTTCCACTCTCTAAACACACACACATACACACACACACACACACACACACACACACACACACACACACCCCCAACAACAAAAAAAACCTTTGAGTTCCAAATTTTCTCCCTACCTCCCTTACCTCTCCATTCCTTAATATGGCAAGCAATTTGACGTTCAAACATGTAAATCATATTACATTATATAATATAATATATTCAATATTAGTTATGTTGTAAAAGAAGACACAGACCCAAGTGGGGAAACGTGAAAAAAATTGAGAAAGTGAAAAATAGCATGCTTTGATCTGTATTCAGACTCCATCAGTTCTCTGAGTCAAATCCAAATGAGAGTAAGGTTCAAGTGATGTTTAACCAACCCTGTCCCTGCTTTCTCTCTACTGTAATAGGTTTTTCAAACTTTTTCATTTGAATAATCTACCTCATTTTATATCTCCCTTCCTTCTTCTCCCAGTGCAATCTTCTTTCTCAACCCACCCTTTAAAAAAAAAAAAATCAACCCACAAAAATTAACATAGCCACACTCAGTGTCTAAGTATCCTCCTTCTAATTGCCCTAATAGGCAGTTAAGAGTTACAAGTATCTTCCAATGTGGGAATATAAACTGTTTAACCTTATGGAATGCCTTGTTTTCTCTTTCCTGTTTAATTTTTATGCTTCTTTTGAGTCCTATATCTGAAAATTTTGCTTTCTGTTTTACTCTAGTCTTTTGATCAGGAATGCTTGAAAGTCCTCTATGTCATTGAACATCTGTTTTTTTCCCCATGAAGGATTATATTTAGTTTTTCTGGGTAGGTGATTCTTGGTTGTCATCCAAACTTTTCCTTCCAGGAACATCGTATTCCAAGTCCTCCTATTCTTTAATGTAGAATCTGCTAAGTCCTGTATAATTCTGACTGTGGTTAATATTTGAATTGTTTCTTTCTGGCTTTTTGCACTATTTTCTCCTTGAACTGAGAGTTTTGGAATTTGACTATAATATACCTAGAAGTTTTCATTTTGGAATTTCAGGAGGTTATTTTGGATTCTTTCAATGACTATGTTATTAGTCATTGGTTCTAGAACCAATGGTTCTAGAACAACCCTCTGGTTCTAGAACAACAGGTAAATTTTCCCTTATAATTTCTCGAAAGATTCTATCCAGGCACGTATGCTTTCTCTTCCTCCCTGTAGTGCCAATGCAATATTTACAGTGCCCATGATCAAAATAAAGACCATGAGTATAAATATTGCATGATGTTCGATCATAAAATATACCAGATTCTCCAGATAGAGGACAGAACTGAAACATTTATTTAGACACCAGAAAAGCCAATCCCCAAACCAGTAAGCCTGTTCCATCATAGTACTAAAGATATTAAGAAGCCATAATAACACTGAGAGCAACAGTATCCTTCAGCCTTCCCACAAACCAATACTAGATCAATATCTACTCACATGCCTATCTGCCTTCTTGCCTGAGCATCCTCTCTCCCCCACCATCTTGCTAACTCTGACCAACTTCCTGTGGGCTCTGCTCCACTCTTTAGCAAACTCCTCCCACCACAGGCTCCATGTGATGACATTCAGCCTATTGGGGGCAGAGTTTACTTTCAAAGCAGAGGAGGTCTTCAAACTCCCCCCTAGTCTATTAAGGAGCAGGGAAGATCTTCAAATTCCCATTCCCATTACACTCCCCCCTTTCATATTATGGATTTCAGGGAGTCCAGTGATTCTTAAATTATCTCTCCTGCATCTATTTTCAAGGCCAGTTGTTGTTCCAATTAGATGGTTCACACTTTCTTCTTCTTCTTCTTCTTCTTCTTCTTCTTCTTCTTCTTCTTCTTCTTCTTCTTCTTCTTCTTCTTCTTCTTCTTCTTCTATCTTTTGACTTTGTTTCATGGATTCTTGATGTCTCATGGAATGAGAATGTCTCAAGCTTTCACTTGTCCATTCTAATTTTTAAGGAAAAATTTTTCTTCAGTGAGCTTTTATATCTGTTTCTATTTTGCAAATTCTACTTTTTAAGGAATTGTTTTCTTCAGTAAATTTTGTATATATTTTTCTTTTTTTGTGCATCCTTTATCAAGCTCTTTACTCTTTTTTCATTATTTATTTGTATAACTCTCATTTCTTTTTCCAATTTTTCTTCTACCTCTCTTTTTTATTTTTAAAATCCTTTTTGAGCTCTTCTAAGAGTTCTTTTTGGGACTGAGACCAATTCATATTTCTCTTTGTGGCTTCACATATAGGCATTTTAACATTGTTGTCCTCTTCTGACTTTCTGTTTTGATATTCCCTGTCATCATAGTAGCTTTCTATGTTTTGTTTTTTACTCATTTTCCATCCTATTTCATGACTTTTAAAGTTGAGTTCTTCTCCTGTTTTGGAGGGGGCATTTTCCCAAGTTTCTTGTACCAGGGGCCAGAGAATTGGGCCACTGGACAGCTACACTGAGGCCTCTAGGCCTGGCAGCTTACCTGCTGTGCCAGAGGTTGGAGGCCTCACATCAGGCTTGCCGTGCCACTTGCCCATATGGGGCCTTGGGAGTTGATGTGCACTGGGGCTAGGGGCCTCCTTCTGGCTTACCCAGACACCAGCTGCATTGGGTTGTGCTCTGCTTTTACGTGAGCAAAACAGATCTTCCCTGCTGACCTTCTAAGTTGTCTTCGACTAGAAAATTATTTCACCCCATCCTTTTGTGAGTTCTGTTGCCCCAGAATTCATTTTAAGAATTATTTAAATTTGTTTGAAAGAAAATTTGGGAGAGCTCAGGCAAGTCTCTGCTTTTTCTTGGCCCTCTTGGTTCTACCCTCAAAATATGGGATTTTTGAGAAAAATAATGATTCTATTTAAGAGTATGTGAAGGAAGAGAGAATCTCTTAGCTGTCTAACACTTAGAAGAGATTCCAAAGGATCCAGAGAAAGGATAATGTACTAAATGAGATTCTCCAATGAAGACACAAGAGAAACTGATGAGAAAAAGGAAGAATTGTTTAAAGACATCTACATGGTTACTATATAGGTTACTCATTTAACTGCTTAGATTTTATTTCATTTTACTCATTCATTTAATCCATAATTTGTTTACTTATTCATTTATTCATTAAAATCATTTATTCTTCATTTATTTAGACAACCTAAGCAAGGACTACCATGGCTTCTCACTGACCCAATCCTCCTACTGATTGGAATGACAGCTTTGACCTTGACCTACTCCTTTCCAGTCTGGGTCAGTTTATCCCTCCTCAGATACACTAGCAGTTCTCTGCTCTGGGGACTCAACATATTGGTCCTGCACTTAGTATGAACACTAAGTTGGCTTTAACTGCAGTCCAGAACTCCTGAGCATGACCGATATGTGTCACCATATCTAGTTCCTACTAGATTTTTAAAAAAGAGATATAAAAAGAAGGAAACACGTTAAGGGAAGAAGAATAAAAAAAAATCTTAGTACAGGAAGCCTTTTCCAATCCTTCTTAATTCCAGCACTGTTCTTCTGTCGATTATTTCCATTTCATCCCATGTGTAGCTCATTTGTATGTGTTTGTTCACTTGTCTCCCCTTTTAGACCATGAACTTCCTGAAAGCCAGAACTTTTACCTTTCTTTTAGGTCCTTTTCTTATCTTTGTGTCTCTAGCATTTAGCATAGTGGATGGCACACAGTAGGTACTTAATAAATATTTGTTCGCTGGCTAATTCATGTCTGGTGAGGAAGGCTAAGTATATCAAAGTAAAATTTTTTTGAAAAAGAAAAGGATAAAGGACAGCAACATTACTCCTCAGATATAATGGACAAAGAAAGGTGCTGAATTTTTAATCTTTTTTTTCTGCCTTGAAGGCAAAAAAAAAACCAAAAACAACTCCCCCCCCCCAAAAAAAAGACAGAAAGGAACGTAAATGGTAAATAAAAGGTTGAAATCCAAGATAATCTGAAAGTTATTAAGAGAAAATATAACTTCTCTTGATGAGTTTAAATCATCAGGATAAAACTGCCTTCTTATCTATAGGATACTGGGTAAGTCACTTAATTTCCCTGTGCCTCTATTTCTTCATCTATAAGACTAGACTTAGGGACGACTAAGTGGCGCAGTGAGTAGAGTGTTGGCCCTGGAGTCAGAAGGACCTGAGTTCGGATCCAGCCTCAGACACTTAACGCACACACAAACAAAAACCTAGCCGTGTGAGCTTGGGCAAGTTACTTAACCCCAACTGCCCTCCAAAAAAAAAAAAAAAGACTAGACTTAGTTGCCTGTAAGGTCCCTTTCAACTCTAAATTTATGGTTCTATGATGCTATGATTAGAAATACTGGATTGTGGAGAATAGAAGACCTGTCACAGGCCTGAAGGCAGGTAGATTATCCACTGATTTTTGTTTAAATATCTCTGTAAAATGTATGTCACTAAATTTACTTCTATATATGAAAAAAAATCTAACATGGATTGTTGAAGGGATGGTTAGTAGACATTCAACAAGAATCAAAATAATTTAATCAAAGACAAATACTAAATCCATTTCATTTTTTAATCAATTCACTAGGCTAACATTGACGTAGATTTTAGCAGAACATTTGACAAAGTGGAATGGATCCTAGGATAGTTAATTGGAGTCAAATATCATTTAGTGACTGAAGTAAATGATAAATGAATAGTTATCAAGTTGGAAGGAGGCCTCCAGTGGAGAGTCCCACAGATATGTTCATGGCCCTATACTACTGAAATCTTTTTTCCAGAAACTTAGAACACAGAATCATGATCTGAAAAGATTTCAAAAAGCTAGAATATTAGGTTGAATCTAAAAAGATGAAATTTAATAGGATTAAATTTTAAGACACAAATTTGATAAAGGCCTGATATTCAGTGGATGAGGGGAGATAAAAGGGAGAAGCAAACAATGTTTGGTTATTGAAAATAATGTTTTTAAAAGGAAAACAATATACACCCTGACTGTAACAATGTGAATAGAAAAATGAGTACAAAAATTGGAAGAGAATGCTGTGTGTGCTTTTAACAGACGAGCATAGCTCCCGAGAAGAGACATGAGACATTTTTGTTTGTTTGTTTGTTTTTGTTTTTGTTTTTGTTTTTCTTTTAATGCAGGGGCTATGGGTACAGAACAATGCATATACTATTAGGCTTGATTACTGTGTTGGTGAGTTTTGCTAAAATGCTTTCCCTTAATATTTTTTTATTCTTTATAATAAATGGTGACTCTCTGGGTAGAAAAAGATGAGGGACATAAAATCTTCCCTTGAGATAGAGAATTTGTTCCTGGGGGTAAGGGAGGTGATCCCTCAGTGAGGCATATTTTTATGATTTCTTAAGCCCCTGAATTAACTCCCATTTAATAATCACTAATACTCAAGGTTTATGCAATTAAACCTTAAAGTAACGTACCTTCTCTTACAACCAGAATAATAAATACAAAATAAAAAAACAATGAACACAATGCAATTGACAAGATGCTCATCAATTAAACTGGCAGCACTGGAAAGGGGAGAAAAAGAGGTGAAGGAGCTTTGCTGGAGAATCACTAACCCTTTCTTCACTTTGCAGTTGCTCATATACAATATAACTTTTATGAACTAGCTAACTAGAAGTGATTTGAGAGTTAAACAAGGCAAGATCATTGACTATGCAGATATGAAGTTGACCCTTGCTGGTCTTGTTCCTAAGAACCATGAAATACAAATTGATGCTCATAAATTCAAAGAAATGTCTCCATTAGCCTATGTAGGAGCAGTCAATAAGACTTTGATAAAGCTGATTTATCATAATCTAAAAAAGTATACTTAGGGCTATCACTGTATTGGCAAATGAAGTTGATATAAAAATAAATATGCACATACATATATAAACACAGGCATACATTTATGCATACATGCATATATGCATGCAGAAATATATACATCCTACATACGTGCATACAAAGACATCATTAGGTGAGAAATAAAAGTCCTACTCAGCCAGTCAGACAACATCTGGAGTTCTATAATATTTTATTTAGATCAAGGAACCAGGTTTTAAAATGATGTTAATGACCCTGTAAGCATACAGAAGAGGGAGAAGAGAACAGTAAATTATCTCAAGATCATGCTAAATGAAGATCAATTGAATGAACTGGGGATATTCAACCCAAGGAAGAGGAGAATGACAAGACACATGATAACCAGCTTCAGGTCTTTGAAGGATGATAAACATGAGAGACAAATTAGAATCATTCTGCTTGGCTCTGGAAAACATCAGAACCAAATTCAATGGATGGAAGCTACAAAGCCACAGATTTAGCTTCAATACAAGGAACAACTTTATAATGATTAGACACATTCCCAAATTGGATGGGCTGCCTTGGGAGATCAAAGCTTCCATCTCTTGCTCCAAGCCTTCAAGCAAAGACTGGATGACCATCCACCAAGTATGTAGTAGCAGGAATTATTGCTCTGGTATGGTTTGTACAAGGTGGCTTCTGAAGTCCCTTAAAACTCTGATACTGCAGTTCTATGATCTTTTGTGATGTAGTGGATTGTTTATTTGGAAATCAGTTAGTTGGAACCTTTAAGAATGGCAGTAGAGGTGTGACAAACAACAACAACAACAGATTGTGATCATTTTGCATGAAGTTTTATAAAGAATTTATACCTTTTAGACAACTCTTTAAAAGAGCTTTTAGTTCTCATAGAAGTTAAATACACATTTACTGAAGTAGCTATTAAGTAACCTTTGTGGATACAAGTTGACTCCTGGGGAGTCTTTGAAGTTCACTTTATATCTACAGCTCCTTTGAAGCTTTATCTTCAGAAAAAAGTAGGGATATGGAAAAATCCAGCTATTGAAAACATTTTCCTCTGTGACAGGTATTTGCTCTTTGAATGTGCTCAAAGGGGGAGCAACCTACACTGGAATTTTTGACAGTTACTTATTTGGGAGTAAATTACCTTGTGTTGGTACAATTTCTCCATATTCATCCATAAGCAGGATTTTAGGTGAATTACCTATACTCTTTGTGCACCAACCATCATGTAAAACAAGTCAGGGTGGGAGTGGGGAGGGCAGTCCTAAAACATCTGACTAGCATGAAAATCTTGGTGCACTCAGTTTTGTCCAACTGCTCCAGCTTGTCTGATAGACACTGAGGATGCCCTTTTGTGTTCACTAAAGGTAATAATCATAGGCATTTATAACTGTCACTCAAAGTTTAGTATCTGATTATTCAATGTGTTTTGCAAAAGCAAAAAAAATTTAGGTAGAAACTTTTAGGAAGAGAACAATATCAACAACAATAAGGTTATAACATTAGTTTGGCTGCTGATACTGATTGAAAAACACTCAACACTATAGGTCATTTGTAGGGTTTGAGGCAGCAAATCCATTCCATTCTAATTCAATGTCTTTATTGAAAACCTACTATGTACTAAGCAAAAGGAAGAGCAGGGTAGTATATAGAAGACTAGACCTAAGTGTTAGGAAGACCAGAGTTTAAGTCCTATCTCTGGCTGTGACTGTGGCCAAACCACTTGACCCCTCAGTTCCCCCAGGTTTTAAATTGGAGAAAAGTCTCTGATTTGCATTGCTAAAGGAGGTATTCTCAAGATGTTCCCTGTACCAATCAAATCTTGGTTCTGGACCCTCCCTAACCCATGAATGTTCAAGACATGTTAGGAATGAAGGATACACTGACAAAATGAAAAATTGAGTTGAGTACTGGATTGATGGTACACTGTCTAAATTGTAATAAGGGTACACATATCACAATATCTTAAACTGGAAGCCTCACTGAAAGAGTATAAATGATTTATTAAACCCACTTAAGAAGGAACTCAAGAAGAGGTGATGTACCGTAGGTATATAATGAGCCATACATTTCCAGGCATAAATAATAGGTGTCATTTTCATCATGACCTTGGGGTCATCCTCAGCTCCTCACTTTTACCCCACTCCATAGCCAATCTAATCTAATTAATAAACATCTATTAAACATCTGTCACGTGCCAGGTACTCTGCTAAATACTGGGGATATAACCAATATAAAGAAAGACAGTCATTTCCCTCAAGGAACTTACAACCTAGTAGAGGAAGACAGCAGGAAAGGAGATAGGAAACTGTGGGAGGGAAACCAGGGGGTAAATTGTGGGGATTGGGAGAAGAGGGAAAGTCTTGTACCCTGGAGTTAAAACCAAGCAGAACAACAGATGCAGATTAAAGTAAGCCAAAAAAAATTCAGATTTTGCCCTCTATAAAGGAAGGCATTGGGAGGAGCTCGGTACTCCAGCCTTCTAGTCAGACAGAAGAGGACAATGAGGGAGGTGGTGTCAATCAAGCCTTTAAATACTAGCACAGGGATGAGATTAGAGGTGATGAGCTTAACCTGAGAAGGGCAGGCAGCTCAGCAGATTCAGAGTGAAGTTTACCATCTATTGCCAAGTTCTGCTCTATAACATCTATCATATAAACACCCTTATCTCATCTGACACTTTAACCACCCTGGTTCATGTCCACATCACCTCAAGCCTGGACTATTGCACTAGTCTGTTGGTTGGTGTCCATGTCCCAAGCCTCTCTCCACTCCAGTCAATCTTCCATTAAGCTATCAAATTTATTTTCCTGAAAGGTCTGATTGTCACTTCCTAAAACAAAACAAAACCTTAAAGCTTCCTCACCATCAAAAAGGTCAAATATAAAATCCTCTTTTTAGTGTTCAAAGCCCTTAATAAGTTTTTCTCCTCTCCTATTTTTCCAGTCTTCTTATATCTTACTCCCCTCTACCTCTGGGTATCTTTATGGGCTTTCCTCCATGCTGGGAATTTCCTCCTTCTTCATTGCTGCCTACTGGCCTCCCTGGTTACCATCAAATCCCTGTTGAAATTCTGCATTCTACAAGCATTTCCTACTTCCATTTAGAGCTAGCACCTCCCTTCTGTTGATTATCATACATACTCATGCACACATGCACACATATACATATATACACACATACACATATATACACATGTACATATATACACACATATAATATGGATGTGTACAAGCAACTATGTACAAGTATATGAGCAAAAATACAAAGCAACGATGTATGATATATATGTATATATAATATATAAGCAACTATTTGCACATAAGATATAATATAAAAATAAGATATATATGCTAAAGATATACTTTATACATATGTATCTCTATATATATTTGCCTATGTATATATCTTGTTATATACTTATGTGTTTTTGTACGTATCTGGTATATATAACTGTGTATACTATATCTAGTAGAAAAGCAACTATGTGAAAATAAAATATATATATGAAGGTATATAATATTCTATTTGTATACATATGTTGTTTACATAGTTGCTTATATATTATATATGTACATATATATCTTGTTTGTATATAATTTTATTTATAATATGCATCCTATTTGCCTATATATCTTATTTGTACATAGTTGCTTATGTGTGTATGTGTACACACATAATGTGTACACACACACATACATATATATGTATATATATATACATATAAATATATCCATCCATCCTGTTTGAACACACACACGTATAGAAAAAGATCTTATTTATGTGTGTGTATATATATGTGTGTGTATGTGTATGTATGTTTGTGTATATATATATAGATAGATAGATAGATAGATATATAAACACATAGATAGATAACCTGGTTTACATAGATGTGATATATCTTATTTGTATATTATCTATCCACACACACACACACATATATACATATACATATATACAGACACACACATAGACAAGATATATAAATATATGTGCAAATATATGTATATACACATAGTTGCTTATATATACACATCCACAAATAAGTTATATATGTACAAATAAGATATATGCATATATAATGTTTATACATATATTCCTTCTAACTCTCTATCCTCTATCTTTGTTATTGGTATTCAGTTGTTTCAGTCATGTTCAATTCTTCATGACTCCATTTGGCATAGATAGTGGAATGGTTTGCCATTTCCTTCTCCAGCTCATTTTACAGATGAGAAAACTGAGGCAATCAGAGTTAAGTGACTTGCCCAGCAAAATATAGGTAGTGTCTGAGGTTGGATATGAATCCAGCAAGGTCAGTCTTCTTGACTCCAGGCCCTACACTCTGTCCACTATGCCATCTAGCTTCTATCTATACACATAAATACTTATACAAACATATATATGTGTATATATATATATACACACAAACACACATATACATATAAATACATAAGTACAAATATATATGTGGGTATACATATATATAAATAGATATATACAAATATACATAGTTGCTTATATAGAGATACAAAGACCATATATATTCTACAAACTATAAATACATATATGCACACACATATTCGGACATAGTTGCTTATGAATGTATATACATAGTTCTTAATGTATATACACAAAAACAAGATATATATTTATGCATATATCTTCTGTGTACATATATATGATATATCTTATTTGTACATAGTTGATTTTTATATTGTTGCTCCTATCCCCCCATTAGACTATGAGCTCTTTGAGAATAAGGTCTTTTATTTTGTCTCTCTGGGGCTTGGCACAATACCTGACACGTAGTAGGCATTTAATAAGTGCTTGTTGACTGACTGGCCATAGAAGTGTTACTTTTTGTTTGACAACTTATTTGTTGTAAGGGAAAGCTTTTATTTTGGGAAGTGAGAGTGCTGGGGAAAGCAAGAAGATAATGAAACTGATGCAAGAAAAAAAAAGAAAATGAACCATGAAGCATTTTAAAATATATAAAGAAGATTAGAATAGTTTGATACTACTCTTTTTAATATGCTGTATGCCCATTTGTGGCAGTTTCATGGTTTTATATGCAATCTTCTTTTTTCTGTCCTCCATATACGGAGTGTGTATGAATGTTGATGACCATCAAGTTAGTAATAAAATGTTCATTAAAATCAAGAGAAAAAGTTAAGATAATGCATTTTTTTTTAAGACAGCAAGGCTTTCAGGATACTGTGCATTTGCCTTCCTACCGAATAACCTTGTTGGTTTGAGTTAGAGCCTTCCCTATGTAATCTGGGGCCAGGGAGAAGCTATTCTCAGCTGAGTGTGAATGTCAAGAGTCTGCAGGCCCTGGGCCCTGCTGTTTTCAATTAGCATGCCAGTCCCAATGGCATGTCCGGCAGACAGTGTTTTATTACGGGCTGGTCATCTCTGACTCCAGAGCCACGTGAACAGCCTGCGGTTCTACATGCTTCTCCTCGACCTTCCTGCCCCACTGAAGCTGGGGGATTGTTAGAAGCAGCAGCCAGAGCTGGCTGCCACTTGGCTTCCAGAGGTCAGTCTACTCTGCTGCTTTTCCCCAAGGGAGATGGAGTGAAGGCCGGGTTGAAAGAAAGAAATGTTTTGTTTTTTTTCCATGAAATATAATCATTCCCTGTCCTTGTACAAAAGGAACTGAGATTTCAGAAAGCTGCTATCATTGTGAGTGTGTTAGATTACGGGGATGAACAGAGAATTTCTTTTCTGATTCTGCACTGCCCAGCAGTGGTCAGGGTGAACTCCTAGGCCATTAGATGTAAAAGGAGGGTCTAGAACAACCTTTTCATTTTTCTAATTAGGCAAGAGGTAAAAAGAGTTACCCAATAGGATCATAACAGATGATGAAATAGAACTCAACTTTCCTGAGGCCTAGCAGTGGGTCTTTGCTCCTTTCTATGTTCAACTCTCAGATAGGAGGACAGCAAGATAGAAATGGAAAGGGTTCAGTGGGGAGCAATGAGAGTATTTCAAAGGATTGGAAAATATGACTGCTAAAGACAAATTCAGAAAACTGGAATTGTTTAGCCTTAAGAAAAAGATGGCTGAGGATTCTAGTTCAGAAAAGGTTATTATGTAGGGGATGGGGACCAGATGTTATCCCTCACTACTGCAAAGAGAAAGAAGGGGTGGGGGAAATAAGCTTGTGGTATAGAAGGAAGGGTTTAGTTTAGGTGCAAGGGAAAATATCTTGATAGAACTGTTGAACACTGGAATGGGCTATAAGTGGAAGCTGTGGCATCTTCTTTAAAAATCTGTCTAGGGTGATTTATAACTTAGTGCGTAATTTTGTCTAAATTCAGAGGAGATAGAAGACATGACCTTTCTGAGTCTCCACTTACTATTTTGTATACAAAGAGAACACTTATAGGTCAATCTTTATTGAAGCCACTCAAATCTAGGATCACTGATTAAGGTGTGGAAGGATGCTTAGAGGTCATCTAGAACAAGCCCCTTGTTTTACAAATGCAGAAACTGAGGTTCAGGGAGCTTTGACCTGCCTAAGGTCAGAAAGTTAGTAAGTGGAAGAACCAGGATATGAACCCATGTTCTCTAATTCCAAATTAAGCACCTTTTTTTTCCAATTGTTAACAGACTGCTTCTTAGTCTTGAGTCTTACAGGCAAATTAGTAGAGATATGAGAAGACTATTCTAACACCTTGTAGAAGAGATACTCAAGTGTTGTACATTGCACACATTTTAAGATTTTGATTTATTTATCAGTTATGCTGTTTTTTCCTATTTTTTAAATAATTTCAAAATAACATAAATATTTAAATAAACAATATTAAATAATATATTTAAATAATATAAATATTTAAAATAATATTTGTCACTTATTAAATGCTATATGGCTCTCTGAATGGGAGAGGAGCAGGGATACTGGGGGAAATTATGGTGATATAAATAAAAATGTGATGTGATACAATGCAGAAACAATATGCTATATATAGCATGTTGGGACCAACATTTTCACGAACAGCTAACTCAGATTTTGTCTGTTGCTGTTGTTTTTTTCTACTTTATTTGTCCTTATCCCATCCCTCCTCCACACCACTCCAGACACATGAATATTTTTTTTAATTAAGGAAACAAAATTACAACCATAGAAACATACCCACGTATGCTTATCAGTAATGCTTCTGGAAGACACTGTAGATTCACCTTTGGCTTTTTTTCTCCACTAACAGGAGAATTGGAGAGTATTTCCCTGCTCAAATAATTTAAAGGATTTTCTGTCTGCTACAGTGGGCTAAGGATGAATTTGTGCTCCTACAAACCATTTAAGGGAAAAACAAGTGCTCAACACTTCTAACTGGTGAATTTCAGCCAATTTCCTTTTATTCATAGAAGTAAGAATTAAATATTCAAGTATACCTGTGCCCTTCAGAATTTGAACTCTTCATTTAATGACTGATTTATAGTCCCTCCAACTACATATACTCAATTCTCCTTCACCATGACAAAAGTACAGAAATGTATACAGCATATGCTTAGATCTTACAGAAATATTGAGTAAGCAAACCATTATGTGGTCACAGTAGTTTGTACTTGGAGTAAGTAGAATTTCAATTTATATTTCCTATGTCCTAAGCCCAAATTAACATTTAATGTGTGGTGTGACCATAAAGAGTCTAATCTCTCATTACTACCAATTATGCTACAGCTGATGGATTAATTCATCAAATTAGTAAGACAACCAAGGGCTTTGATCAACTGAGCTAATCTGTATCTCTTTTAATCAGCTAAAGACCATTTCATTCCAGCAATGTTGAATGATTACAGTGAAATTCCTTTATGATATTTAATGAATAAAATTCAAAGTAAGAAAACCTGGAAGTGTATATACTTAGATACAGTGGATAAATTATAAGCAACTAACATTTCCTAACATTCTCCCTATGATGATATGTTGATTAATCATTAGGAAAAAAAAGAATTATCTTCACATAATTATACTCATACAGAAAGTTAATATTTCCTAAAATCTGAAAATACAACAAGGGCTTACCAAATTCTTATTAAATGAGATAAGATGATCAAAGAAGATCAATATGATCAAATGAATTTGTAAATGACAAACTCTAGTGGTTTTTGAAAGACCATTTCATCTATACTTCTGCCTTCAAGACAGAGTGTACTTAAAAGATCTCAGGGAGAGTCATTTTGCTATGACAGTAGCATGAAGGGGGAAAGGAAGTAGAGTGATAGAATCATAGAATTTTGGGGTTTGGAGGTACATTATAAGACATTTGATCCAATCCATTCAAAAAGTATTGATTTCAGCTAAAGTATAATCAGCAAAATGTCACCGAAATTATTTTTTGTTACTTTCAACTCAGTATAACCCATTGTATTACTGGAGCACCCTAATTTTAAAAACTAATTTCAGTTGAAATCTTTTAGAACAGTTTATATTTCCCCATTTGTTTCATAGGGCATCTTTAAGAATCAGGAAAGCATTTTGTCTTATATATGGTTTTAGGATATGTGTGCATTAGCTTTGTTACTTCTCAAAAGCCCTTTTAGAAGCATGATACAATGGAAATTTCTTTCAATTTGTTGCCAAGAAACTTGGATTTTTGTATCCATGAGGGCATTTATAGATTCTGGACAAATCACCAAGCCTCTCAGGGGTTTATTTTCTTCATCTGTAAATTAAGAGAGTTGTATTAGATCATCGCTGAAGTTGACTCCAATTTCAGCTGTTATTTGATATTAGTGTAATTGCCTACCATCTGAAAATGTGTTTCCAAGTAAGGTCCTCTTAGACCCAGTGGTCAGCAAAAAAAGAGCAAAAGTTCCTAAAAAAAAAAAAAAAAGGTACTTGATTTTACATCACTTAAATTTCTCTGTTTATCCTTCTCCATTTCTTTTCCAGAGAAACATCCCATAACACAAATATTTTAAGGGAAAAACAAAACCAGAAATGAAGAAGAAAAAATAAGCAAAGCTGATTAATGCATCAAAGAAGTCAGAAAATAACTGTATTTTCCATACCTATGATCCTCTCATTCCTTCAAAGGAGTGAAGGTAGGGGTGAAGGGGGAGGTTTCTTCTCATATTTCATCTTTAGCGCCCTACCTTTTCTTTGTAATTCTGAAATATTCAATCTCAATTATTTTGTCATTCTTCATTCCATTTACATTGTTGTAGTCTTTGTGAATATTGTTTTCTTGAATCTTCTTCACAAACTCTGCATCAGTTTGTGTAAGTCTTTTCATATTTCTCTTTATTCATCATGTTTGCCATTTCTTATAGCACAGTAATATTCTATTATGTTCATATACTTCAGTTTAGTTAGCTATTCCTCAATTGATACACATCTATTTTGTTTTCATTTCTTTTTTTAAATCAATAAAATAGTGTTCCTATAAATGATTTGGGGACTTTCTTCTTTTTTTGTGACCTCCTTAGTTACATTTCTTTTATCCACATATTCCCTTTAATCTTCACAGCAAAACCATTATGATCTTCTTTTTGTCTTCTATCACTCTATGATATAGGAATACCTCGAAATAATTCAATAGAGATATCCATTATTATTGGTATGTAGCTAACCAAAGGTTAAGGTGATTACTTAAGTATTAAAGCACATGGCAATCTTAAAATGTATGGATAATTTGTATTCAGTCTACATAAAGCTAGCAGGGGAAGTATGAACTGTAATATGCTACCAGAATACAGTTTGTACTCCCATATATTATAGCAAAGTAACTTTTATATCTATGCTGCTAAATCTCAGAGAATTGGTTGAAAGGTACTATCCTAGAAAGCATATTGTCTTAGGAAGGTGGTCTTTGGAAAAGGTTTGATGATAGGCAACACATACACTGAAAGTCAGAGAGGATGCAAAGATGATTTAAAGGTTGCTAGCCAGAAATAGTGGGAGAGTAGCAGCAGCAGCAGCAGCAGCAGCAGCAGTAGTAGTAGTAGTAGTAGTAATAGTAGTAGTAGTAATAGTAGTAGTAGTAGCAGCAACAGTAGCAGCATTTTTACTGTTTAAGGTTTTCAAAGTACTCTACATATGTTATCTCATTTAATCCCTACAACAACCCTGTGAAGTAAGTGCTATTAATATTTTTATTTTATAGATGTGGAAAATGAAGCAGAGAAAGATTAAATTACTTATGTAGGAACACACTGTTGCTAAATGTCAGAAGCAGCATTTAAACTCATGTCTTTCTTACTCCAAGTCTAGTGCCAAACCCACTACACCAATTACCTGCCAGATAATGGCATTGCCATTGCAAGGTACCAAGAGAAAGTGGAACGATAGGAAAGCCTAGTCAGTTTTAAGAGAAAGATGATAAGGTCGGTGTTGTACCTGTTCAGTAATGGTGACCAATTCTAAAGGAGATAGCTTGTGGGCAATAGGAAATTTAAGACTGGAATGTCAGCCTCAGATAAGGTAAGCAATTACACAAAATTACTGAAGAACAATTGGAGCTGGAGTTAGCCTTAGCAATGTTCTAATACAACTCTCCTAATTTACAGATGGAGAAAGTGAACCCTAGAGGGATTTGGTGACTTGTCTAAAGTCACCTTGTAAATGCCCCCAGCAGGTATACAAACGGAGGACGTCTTGACACATTAGCTAATGAAACTGTGAGAGCTGAGGAGGGAACTCATATTTCAAAGAGGGAAGAGGATCAAAACAGATTCTTAAAGAACTCCTACTATTCAAGAGGAAGAAGAAACAATGGTAGGAAAAGAGAAAAAAAAAAAAGGAAATGTTGCAGAAGGTTGAAGACCCATGATGATGTAGAATTCTAAATGTTTAAATTCTAAAGCTTAGAAATACTTTTCTTCCTTCGTGGCTCTCTACCATACCTTTTAAATAAAAATTTTCCTGGAAAGGAAATCAGTCAAATAATAGTCAGATGAGGAGAATCTCTTTTTTTTTATTTCAAAAGTAGGAATATTTTCTGTGTAAACATATTATTCAAGAAAATTGAGAGCGTAAAGGGATCTCGTTCCTAGAGTTAAGACCTATTGTGCCTGAAATATTTGGTTGAGAGTGACCTATGTATGATCAAAATGAGTTAAAGGCAGACAGATTTTATGTCTGAGGGATTTTATAAGCTTTCTTTCCATAGGAAACCAGGCTAAAAATAAAATCAGGATTACTCATGAATTTTGATCAAATCTGTGATTTTTATCAAAAGTTTCCACTGACAGCTTCAAGTTCAAGGGGGAAAATGATTCCATGGCAAACTTAATACTCTAACTGCAATATTAAGGATCATCTGATTATTTTTCATGCTAGACATTTCTTTCTCATTACACTGATCTATCCTCTTAAGTTTCTCAATTTCCCAAACAAGGGTAATTCAGGGCCCCTCATTTCATTTAGATAATTGCATTTGTTAAACAGTCATTTAACATTTCACTAAATATTTTTTAGTTAGCTTTAAAGGAGTAGTTAGAACTGGTTTCATAAATAAATTGAAATCATAATTTAAAAAATAACTTTAGTGTTATTTTGCCTGATTTTAAAAAATAATTCAGACCATATTCTTATTTGTTTACAAACCAATTGTTAACCCAGGAGTTACCTTCTAGCTATGTTTTCTGATGGGAACCATGTGCTAGTCAGTAGTTTCCATAACTTTTGACCTTCAAATAAGTTAAATGTCATAAATTTTATGAATCACAATTTTACTTGGAACTTAGATTTAAATCTATATTAGCATGTGTTGAGGATTTTGAGAAGATTATGGGAGGATATTAAAATAGTTTAAACCACAGCAGCTTGGTTTAGTGGATAGATAGCTGATATTATAGGCAGCACTGGAGAAGGAAATCACAAACCACTCCAGTATCTTTGCCAAGAAAAGCCCATGGACAGTATGGTCCACAGGGTCATGGGGAGTTGGACACAACTCAATGACTGAACAGTAACAATTATAGACCGAAAGCTCTGGGTCTAAGTTCTTCTTCTGATGCATGCTGGTTATATCCCCCTGGAGAAATCACTTTGCCTCGCAATGTCCCAGGAACCTCTTTTGGACTCTAAGATATGGAAAAGAGCACTAATATGAAAAGATGCTTATAAAATGTTTTTAAAAAATATTCTCAGATCCCAGACAAACACTTCCTACAATAGAATGCCATTGTTGTTGTTTTGAAAGATATTTGAACTTTTTTAATAATCTGTCAATGATTGTCATTGTCTTAAGACTATGAATACCTCTTATGAGAAATAGGAGAGTGATATAGGATCAGTTCTGGGTCTTTGGGTCATGGAAAGAAGAATAAAAACTTAATGACTTCTTTTCCAGATATATATGTACTTTCTTTCTTTAACCACTTTTCTTGCAGAATTAAGCAAAGAACTGGAGACAGGTCCAAGGTTAGCTTTTATCATTATTGATAGCCATAGTGTTATTTTTAAAAAATTAATTTTAAGAATATATTACCCTGGCTCAAAGCAGTGGAAAACAGTTTCTTCAGTAACTTCCTATTATTCTTTACCACCTGGCACAAAAAAAGCACCAATTTAATCTTGGGACTTCAGACTGGGAAGTTGGAATTCTTCATTTCATTTAAGATGAATTTCTTCATCTTACTAGCCCAGGTTCTGTCTTGACTGAAGTATATCATCTCAGTTTGGTCAACACAAGTCTACTGGGGATAAGGATTTGCATTCTCAATGATACTCACTTCCAAGAATTAGAATGCTTAAAAAAAATCTGTGTGGCAAATGTACATACTGTACTTAGAGCATGCCAAAATACTTTGAAAATGACATTATGGAAAGTCATTAGCAAGACCTAGTGCAACTTTTTTAGCTCAACTATAAGCAGAGTTTCAGGCACTCTCATAAAAACAAATCTTTATCTTTTCACTGATGGAATCAAATTTGAACCTTATTCCGAAAAACTCTGAGTGGAGATTTCCTGCAAAGACAGTATGGTCAATGCTAAATTAGAATCCTCACTCTTACAAAGAGGGGGAAGGATTAAGGAATGTAGCCGAATTTATGTCATATTACTTATAGATCTAATAAAGAAGTGACTCTACAGAAAAGAGGCTTTCTGATTTCCTGTATTAAAAACTGGCTCATCATTTTTTCCATTCAGTTTCTCAGAGCAAGAAGGGTAAGAATATATACCAAAAGTCCTGAAGAGGTTCACTTGCAACATATTTTTTAGAATGTGCAAACTTTTCTAAGAGAAGAGAGTTGGCTTTCCTTTTCTTCCTTCCTTTTTTTCCTTTTTGTCCTTTTTAAATATAAATTCCCCATTATCTTTCCCACAGTACCATGATCAGAATTACTATCAAAAACAGATATATTGTACTCTATAAATGGAACACTAACATTTAAAACACGATGGAGATGCATGCAGAGTTTCCCTGGAAAGAGTGATTCATGCATGCTGAACCACAAGCCATGTGTGCTTACCCCCTTTATCTCTCAGCTTACTTGGTTTAAGAAAAATTGCATTTGTTCTTGGTACCAGGCATCTGGGGCACAAAAAGTCTTCTATCTGCTACTCACATAAGCTGTTGTCTGAAAATTGAAATGTTCACAGAACCATTGCAATGGCCAGGAATAGGGGGATAATGGCAGGGGGAGGGAGAGAAGAATCATGGTTAGTTGTAATACATATTAGTTGGGTGCTTGAAAGTGGGAGTGGACTAGGGAAAGCAATTTACAGGCTCTTATTTTTTTTGCAGGGCATGGGGAGAGGATGACGCTTCAGCGTGTATTCTTGGAAGTGGGTACAGAACTCCTAGAAACTCCACTTGTTACTCTTCCCTTCACTTCTTCACCGATTTCTTTTCCTCCTTTTTCTCAAAAGCCAAAATTAATAGGAAATGTTATAGCCAGATTTGGGGAAAGGTAAACCACGCCAATTTCATTCCCCCAGCTAAGTTTTGGATTAACTTTACCAAATTATACCCAGGATACTCAGACCCAGTAGCAAATACAAAAAACATAAACAAAACCAAACAAATAACAAAAACCAAGCCTTGCCTTGAATCTGAGTATCACTTGGCAGGCAGAGTAAGTCCAAACTTCACCTACATTCCCATTCGTGTAGACAGCCTTGATATAACTCATTCAGATTCTGAATAGATATTCTATCATACAAATAGACATTCATCCTTGTAATCATTTACACATATATCACTTTAAAATTCTCCAAATCTTTTATGTGGATTATTTTATGTGAGCCTAATATCAACCCTGTTTAGTTAGTTACTATACACATTTGACAAATGGAGAAAGTGAGTCTCAGAAATAAGATGACATGCTCACAGACATATAGGTAGTATGAGAGGTGAAATTTGAACCTAGGTCTCCTATTTCAAAATCCAGCAGTCACTCCATGACACCATGATGCCCCTCTATATAGAGCTGTGTTCTCCAATTCTCCATAAATACACTCATTTACATACAACACCCCTTTTCTCTAGCATATCTTTTGCAATTGCAACCTCTGGAAATCCCTTTCCTTCTCTTTTACCTCTACCTCTTCCTTCTTAGATGCTAGAATGCGTAAGGTGAGCCAATCATTTAATTTAATTTTGTCTTTTTTATCCTCTTTTTCTTGATTTTTCCTCTTTTTCCACCTCCATATTGTTCCATTCTCACTTCTTCTTATCCTACTGATTGATCCCTTTAATTCCTTTCACTACATTCTTCTACTCACTGCCTCTTTTCTGGCCTCAGCTCTTTCCACAACACAATTCTGCCTCCTGTGGGACTTCTCTATTGCTAATCACATATGAAAACTATCTGTCTATCCATCTATATAATTCAAAAGCAAAAAGCTAAGAAGAGATAATAAAAGTCAAGACTATGGTTGTAGAGCAATCCATATGTTGTCAAACTTTGGTGATGTGTTGGTTCATTTTATTGCATTGCTTGTATTTTCTCCATTTTTCTAATTCTTTGTTAGATATATTTTATTTTATTGTTTTGCTTTTTGGAGGGCTATTGGGGTTAAGTGACTTGCCCAAGGCCACATGGCTAGTAAGTGTTAACTGTCTGAGACCAGATTTGAATTCAGGTACTCCTGACTCCTGGGCTGACGCTCTATTCACTGTGCTACCTATCTGCCCGTTAGATATATTTTAAAATGAAAGTGATATAGAAGCAAAAAAAAAATATTAAACTTAAAAGAGAAAAAGAGAAAAATAAGAAAGAAGAGATAAGAAAGGATGAGAAATGTGAAAGAAATTCTATTTTAGTCATTTGTTATGGGTCAGAGAAATATAGACTCTGGTAGAGTTCATGTGGAATTAAGCCGACCCAAACAGACTAGAATCTGAAGTCTCTTTTTAAGGTCCAGGGAGATTAAATATGAGTTCAGAATTAGGTAACAATGATCATGAGTATTACCACCGCTACATTCTTGAGATTTCTGGGCTGTGTGGGCACAGTTAGAAGCAGTGAAGCTCTATTGGCTAATTGGAACTGACCTAGTGATCTGGACAAATGAACAAGTTTGAGTCCAGACCAGACCAGACCTTATGATATACTTCTGGAGAAGGGAGAACAACAGTCCTCAAAAATTGCTTATCTGGAGAATACCAAAATTATATAATAGTACAACTTATTTGGACCATTACTCCAGAGATTTTATCACTAACTGATAAATGTACATTTGCATGAAAATGTCCCAAAAGCAATTTAGACCTAGGGAAAAAAAATCACATTTTAATTGCATAGCTTTGAATGAATGAATATATTTGAACCTCATGAGATTGAGGGCGATAACATGGTACAATAGAAAGGATACACAGAGTCAACCTGGGTTCAGATCTCAACTTTGCCTCTCAACTCTAATCCTGCTGAAGTTACTTAATCTCTTTGGGCCTCAGTTTCCTCAACTATGAAAGGTTGGAGTACATTTATTCTAAGATTCTGACTTCCTTTCCAGCTCTAAATCTGTGGTCTTATGCTTCTTTGATATTTCTTATAAAACTCTTGAAAGAAAAGAAAGCAAATCAAAACAAACAAAAAATCTTCTAAAAGTCTATGATTACTTGCCAATAGGATGTGTTGAGAACTAGTAGGGGAAGTTATGATGGTCTCAGAAGAATACCTTGCAAGTCATCTCATTCCTGGAAAGCACTGTGCTGGAGACTAATATATTACAAAGAAGATTCATTCCTGAGGAAACAACACTGAAGGGCATGGCTCTCAATCAGAGAAGTGATATTGGAAAGTGATGCCATTGAAAGAACTCTTGATATGGTATTAAGAGGGCCTCAGTTCAAATTCTGGCTCTACAATTGACCATCAGTGAAAGACACTGTAGACAAATCCTTAACCTCTTTGTTTCTCAGTTCCCATGTCTGTGAAAATGAGAGGGTTGGATTTTTTTTATCTCTTAGAGCTTTTTCAGTTCTAAAATCCTACCTCCACCCTAGGAGATGAAGTAAGGGAAAGAGAAATAAAGAAAACACCTTGCTTCAGTGAAGATCACTCTGCCTTCCAATTAAATTCAGTAGTCATTTATCATATATCTAGGATACTCACAGAGCTGTGTGAGATAGTTGAATAAGACAAGTCTTTACCCTCTTGAAGTCTACTCCCTGGGGAAGGGTAGGAGTGGTTGATAAAATAAATTTTCAAATAAGTTGAAGCAAACTTTCAGAAGTTTCTTGGCTTCAGATGAAATGTTCCCCTTCCCTATATTATTGTCTGAAAGGCTACAGGGCAGACAAGCAAGAGGATGTATTATGAAGGGAACATTTTGGGGTCCCTTGACCTCACTCCCCTGTCCTATACAACTACCTGCAAAGGTTACAAGGAAGATAAGCAAGAGGGCATGTAATTTTTTGTTTATGCCTTCGGTTATGGTCCTAGAATAATACCCTAATAAATAACTAACCTTAAGCAAGGGTAAATAGTAAACAGAATTAAGGGAGGCTCCTTCTATACTATCTGCATTCCTTTGATGTAGGATCTTCCTACTTAGTCTACATTCTCTTGGGGGGCACAAAAACTGTGAGCTCCTTGCATCTTTGGCTCTGTATGAAATGGTCCTGTAATAAACAGACTATTGATTACATCCCCATCTCATTATTCTCATCGCTCGCTAGCCCACCAACTGCACTGGCTGCAGTAATAAGTATAATAAAAATGTAGTATGAAAATGCATAGTTATAGGTGGCTAGGTGGTGCAGTGAATAGAGCACTGGCCCTGGAGTCAGGAGGACCTGAGTTCAAATCTGTTCTCAGACACTTAACACAAAAATCTAGCTGTGTGACCTTGGGCAAATCACTTAACCCCAATTGCCCTGCCTTCCCCCTCCAAAAAAAGAAAAAAAAAGAAAATGCATAGTTATATATAAATAATTACTAACATATATGGTACTTTAAAGCTTGCTAAGTACTCTACATAAATTATCTGATTTAAGCATCACAACAATCCTGTAAAGAAGGTGCTATGGTTTTATTATTCTCATTTTACAAATGAGGTAACAAACTCAAGAGACTTAAGTGACTTTCCCATAGTCATAGGTAGCAGATGTCAGAAGCAAGATTTGAACTAGCATACTGTCCACTAGACTACTATGTCTTTTTTTTTTTTAAGAAAGTAATGGGAGGGCAGAGCCAAGATGGTAGGGTAAAGGCATGGACTCCCTGAGCTCTCCCCCCAAACCCACCCAAATACCTTTAAATAAAACTCTAAACAAATCCTAGAGTGTCAGAAGCCACAAAAAAGATATAGTGAATTAATTTTCCAGGTTAAGACAACTTAGAAGCCCAGCAAGAAAGCTTTGTTGCACCAGGGTGAGAGTAGAGCACAGTACAGCATAGGTAGTGGAGACTGGTCCCCAGAAAACCAGGAGCAGGTACTGAGTGTGGCCAAATCAGTGGCAGCAGTGGTGATTTCCAGATTTTTCAGCCCACAGGTGGTAAGGTGATCAGATAATTTGTCAGAAGGAGATTTACAGGGGTTGCTTTGCTGGCACTAAGGGCAGGACTCTTTTGCATTGCCATACTTTGATTTGTATTGCAGTCCTGGGTCTCACTTCCAAGGTGAGGAGGGGCACTAGCACACCAGAAGTTTCAGCTGCAGAGGAGTGGAAACCCAGGTCACAATTCCAAGATGGAAAAGAGTGCTTATGGTTACTCACAGACCATTACACAGCATAGGAGAACAGTAAACACATGTCTCTCTAGATCATACCACCTTGGAAGATCCAAAAACTTACAGGTCTCCAGATTTACCTCTGTAAACAGCTACACAAAAAACCCTGAAGCTTGGGACAGTATTCCCTCTGCTGTGAAGTAGAGTCCCACTTTAGCATGGAGTTAAAAGTCAAGAAATAGGCTGGAAAATGAGCAAACAGCAGAAAAAAAAAGATCCTGACTATAGAAAGTTACTACTGTGACAGAAAAGATCAAAATACAAAATGAGAAGAGGACAACAAAGTCAAGAATTCTATATCAAAAGCCTCAAAGGAAAATATGAATTGGCCTTAGGTCAAAGATTTTAAAAATCAAGTAAGAGAGGTAGAGGAAAAATTGGAAAGAGAAATGAGTGACGCAGGAAAATTAAGAAAAATGATATCAACTTGATAAAACACACACACACAAATACTGAAGAAAATAACACATTAAAAATAGAATAGACAAAATGGTAAAAGTGGTACAAAAATTGAATGAAGAGAAGAATGCCTTGATTTGGCCAAATGGAAAAAGATATACAAAAAATTCACTTTAAAGCAAAATTGACTAAATGAAAAAAGAGATACAGAAATCCATGGAAGAAAAGAACTTAAAAAGTAGAATTGACCAAATGGCAAAGTAGTTGAGTATAAGAGCTCACTGGAGAAAATAATTACTTAAAAATTAGAATTGGGCAAGTGAAAGCTAATGACTTTACGAGACATCAAGAAATAATAAAACAAAATCAAAAGAATGAAAAAAAATAGAAGAAATGTGAAATATCTCATTGGAAAAATGACTAACCCAGGAAACAGATCCAGGGAAAATAATTTTAAAATTATTGGACTTTCTGAAAGCCATTATAAAATAAAAGAAGAACCTAGACACCAACTTTCAAGAAATTATCAGGGAAAACTGCCCTGATGTTCTAGAATCACAAGATATAATAGAAACTGGAAGAATCCACCAATCACCTCGAAAAAGATCCCAAAATGAAAACTTCCAGGAATGTTAGAGCCAAATTCCAGAGCTCCCATGTCAAGGAGAAAATACTTCAAGCAGCCAGAAACAATGCAAGTAATGTGGAGCCACAGTCAGGATAACAGAAGATTTTGCAGTTTTTACATTAAAGGATAGGAGGGTTTGAAACATGATATTTTGGAGGGCAAAAGAAGTAGTATTACAACCAAGAATCTCCTGTCCAGTAAAATTGTTTTCAGGGGGGGAAATGGGCATTCAATGAAATAGACAACTTTCAAGCATTCTTGATGAAAACACCAGAACTGAATAGCAAATTTGACTTTCAAATACAAGACTCACTAAAAGCATAAAAAAGTAAACAGGAAAGAGAAATCATAAGGGATTCAATAAGATTCCTACATAGGGAAATGATATTTATAACCCCTAATTTTTTTTTCTTATTAGAACAGTTAGAAGGAGTATACATAGATAGAAAGCACAGTTGTGATCTGAATGTTATGGTATGGTTATCTTTTTTTTTTTTAACTTATTTTTAGTTTTCAACATTCATTTTCACAAGATTTAGAGTTAAAGTTTTTTTCCTCCATCTTCTCTCTACCCCACATCCCAAGATAGAAAGCATACTGAATACCCTTGCACAATCTGCTTTCTCTTATATCCTCTCCCTTCCCCCCTCTAACTTTCTAGTAGGGCAAGATGGATTTCTATACCCAGTGCCTGCATATCTTATTTCCTAGTTGCATGTAAAAAAAACATTTTTTTTAAACATTTTGGAGGGCAATTGGGATTAAGTAACTTGCCCAAGGTCACACAGCTAGGTTTTTATTTGTGTGTGCAAGTGTCTGAGGCCAGATCTGAACTCAGGTCCTTCTGACTCCAGGGCCAGCACTCTACTCACTGCGCCACCTAGCCGCCCCAAGATATTCTTTTTTTTTTTTTTTTTTTGCTTTTTGGAGGGCAATTGGGGTTAAGTAACTTGCCCAAGGTCACATGGCTAGGTTTTTGTTTGTGTGTGCGTTAAGTGTCTGAGGCCAGATCCGAACTCAGGTCCTACTGACTCCAGAGCCGACGCTCTACTCACTGCGCCACCTAGCCGCCCAAAAAACATTTTTTTAAACATTTGTTTTTAAAACTCTGATTTCCATCTTTTTTCTCTTCTTATGTCCTCAGCCACCCCCACAGGGAAGATAAGCAGTTCCAGTATAGGTTGTATATGTGTAGTTATGCAAAACGTTTCCATAGTAGTTATATTGTGAAAGACTAACTATAATTCCCTCCGTCCTATCCCACTCCCCACTTATTCTATTTTCTACTTTGACCCTGTCCCTTTTCAAAATGTGTGCTTTTAACTACTCTCTCCACAAATCTGTCCTCCCTTCTATCATTGCCCCTCTTATCCCCTCCCCCCAACCAATTACTTGACCTTTGAGCTCTTTGCCATGGTAGAACTCTGTTTCCAGAGTGAAGAGAGCTATGTTCCAAATCACTGGGATTTTCACAAATGTTGTCAGAGCTATGAGGAGGGCGCCCTCCCTACAGACACCCCAAGCTCTGCCACACTGGCCACACACCCCAGGACCACCACCCAAGACTGCAACCCAGATCCAAGTAGGCCAAAGCAAGAGCAATTACCCTCTGAATGGTTGCTTTATTCCCCTATGATCTGTAGACCAGGAGCTCAGGAGGCAGCCATGAGGCAGCAGCTGTAGCCATCCTACCTCCACCACCCATACCCATAGCTCCATGTGTAGGGACCAGACCATGCTCTTTCTTCTCCTGGTTCCAACAGAATTCCCAAAGAGGTTACCCACTAATAGGGTTAGGGTTGCTCTGGAGACCCCAAAATAACAACAAGCAGAGTCCTGCTAAATGAATTTAACTCATGTCTTCTCAGCCAAAGAAAAGTAAAATTTATTAAAAGTTCGCTTGCATTAGACACAGAGTAAGTCTTTTTTCTCACATGGTGTGAGATGGTGTCTTATTTATAGAAGGTTGTGGGAGGAATCTAGGGGTGGTCTAGAGGAAGAGTTTAGGGAGGTTCTTCAGGAGGAGTTAATGAGGTCAATCAGTGATTGAGGGTGGGAGGTAGCTGGAGGCTACAAACAATGGTGGGCTAGGCCAGTTCAAGTGAGTATTGATATTTTGATAGGCTCAAGGGTGGGAAGTAGATGAACAAAGGAGGGCTAGGCTAGTAATTAGGCTAGAGTTAGTAGTAGTTAGTAGTAGTTAGTAACTAGGCTAGAGGTCTGGGCCCAGCCACATTATAAGGCTTATTGCCTCATGCAAATGCCTCATCAAATGAGACAATTTAATCAAGAATCCAAGGGAAGTTCCCAGAGCCTGTACCTCAAGGACTCAAGGAGAGTTCCAGGGGACTCCCAGAGCCCATACTTCATCATTCCCCACTGACCTTTTACTTTCTCTCTGGTGTCTATGGGTTGAGAAGTCTGGAAACTGCCAAAGCTGCTGGTGACTCACTCTCCTGAAGTCTGCTCTGGCCAGTCTGTGCCACTAGTTGGGGCTGCCTCAGATCTCAGACCCTGTGGCTCACAAGGGACTGAACTCCACTCCCAGCTTGGTGCAATAGAATCTTCCTGTTGGCCTGCCAGGCTGCCTTCAGCAGATTTGTTTCTCTCTGTTACTTTGTATGTTCTGTGTCTCTAAAATTTGTTTAGTCATATTTTGATGGTATTGGAGGTGGCTGGAGTGGGAGCTCCCACCAAGTTCCTGCCTCTACTCTGCCATCTTGGCTACACCCCCTGGTATAATTATCTTTTTTTTTAAGCAAATGCTTTATTAACTTCTGTTTTACATCATTCATTTCCACCAGATTTTGAGTTACAATCATTTCCCCCCCAATTATTCCCCTACCCAACCTCCCAGAACAGTAATCCCACAAGATATCGCTTCCTCCAATCTGCTCTCTCCCATACCTTCTCCCATACACCCATCGACTTTTCCATTAGAGGAAGGTGAGTCTTTGCATCCCAATGCCTGCACATCTTATCTCCCTATTACAAGCAAAAGAGTATTAATAATAGTATTTATATATATTTGAAACATTTAATGTTACGACCTCAAATTTCAGATCCATTTCCTTCCTCCCTTGTCACCCATTCCCTCTTGGGAGATAAGTAATTCAGTATATGTTGTACATGTCTAGCTATGCAAAACATTATCATAGTAGATATATTGAACAAGGCTGCTTATAATTCCCTCCCACTCATCCCACCCCCCACCTGGTCGATTCCCTACATGATCCTGTCCCTCTTCTATAGTGGGTACTTCCAACCTCCCCCCACCCCAAGGATGCCCTCCCATCCATCATCCCTCCTCTCATCCCCCTGCCCCCTATCCTGCTGTAGGTTGAGATATCCCATTTAGTATGTATGTCATTTTCTCCCTGAACCAAATTCAATGTGAATGTGGTTTTGCCTTTTTAGCCTTCCTTCTTCTCTCCCTCTTTTGCAACCACTTCCCCTTGCTTCTTCTGCATGGGATAGTTTACACTACCCTGTCTCTCCCCATCTCCTCTTGCCACTTTCCTCTCTCACCTCATAATTTCATCCCTTGGGTATTCTCCCTTCCCAACAAATTCAACTTATGCCCTCTATCCATATATAACTGTAACCATATACACACACATTCACATATGTATTCATATGACCACACCCCCTTTTTCCATTATTTTCATAGTGAGAAAGATATCATCAGTCACAGTTATTGCTTTTCCATATAGGAATGTAAATAGTTCAACTTTGATAAGTTCCTTTGGATTTCTTTTCCCTGATTACCTTCTCAGGCATCTCTTGCTTCTTGTGTCTGGATGTCAAATTTTCTATTCAATTCTGGTTTTTTCCTCAAGAATGCTTGAAAGTCCTCTATCCACTGAATGACCATATTTTCCCCTGAAACAAAATACTCAGTTTTGCTGGGTAGGTGACCCATGGGTTCATTCCCAGTTCTTTTGCCCTCTGGAATATCATATTCCATGCCCTTCGATCCCTCAGTGTAGAAGCTGCCAGGTCCTGGGCTATTCTGATTGTGTTTCACAATATTGAAATTGTTTCTTCCTGGCTGCTTGTAGTATTTTCTCCTTGATCTGGGGATTCTGGAACCTGGCTATAATATTCCTGGGAGTTTTCTTTTTGGGATCTTTTTCAGGAGGTGATCAGTGGATTCTTTCAACCTCTATTTTGCCCTCTGGATCTAAAACATCAGGGCAATTTTCCTTGAGAATTTCTTGAAGGGTGATTTCTAGGTTCTTTCTTTGATCATGGCTTTCAGGTAGTCCAATAATTTTTAAATTGTCTCTCCTGGATCTATTTTCCAGGTCAGTGGTTTTTCCCATGAGATATTTCACATTGCCTTCTAATCTTTCATTTGTTTGGATCTGCTTAACAGCATCTTGATTTCTCATAAAGTCATTAGCTTCCATTTGCTCCAGTCTAACTCTGAAGGAATGAATCTCCTCAGTGAATTTCTGAGATTCTTTTTCCATCTGGCAAATTCGACTTTTTAAGGCATTCTTCTCCTCATTGCCCTTTTGGGCCTCCTTTGCCATTTGAGTTAGTCTATTTTTTAAGGTGTTGTTTTCCTCAGTCAGGCTGTTGACCCTCATTTCATACTTTTCCTGCATCCTTCTCATTTCTCTTTCCAATTTTTCCTCCACTTCTCTTATTTGATTTTTAAAGTCCTTCTTAAGGTCCTCTATGGCCTGCAACCTGCTCATGTTTTCCCCTGGGGCTTTTGGAGCAGGACTTCTGACCTCACAGTCCTTTTCCTGCTCTATGCCCCCAAAATAGGAGTCTAGGGTTGCATTTTTCTGTTTCCTTTGCCTTGGCATGTTGCCACTTAATTACTTGACTTTTGGGCTTGTTGCCACACTATGGCTTTAAGGCCAGCTAGAGGAATTTTCGTCCCGAACGTGTGGGGGGCAACTTCCGTTTCTGGCAAGCTGTAAACCCACCCACGACTTCCACCCTAGATCACAATCCAGATCCAGGGAGGTTAAAGCAAGAGCGATTACCCCCCAAGACTGATCGCTGGATCTCCCTACAAATTTGCAGGCTGGGAGCGGGAGCTGCCTCTGAAAACTACAAAATGGCGTTTGTCCTCAGCGGCTTCTAGCCCCCAGGGGAGGGAGCCGACGCATTCCCTAATACCAGTCCCAAAGTCCATAGGACACTAACCTCTTACTTTGTCCTAGGCAAGTCTATGTTGATAATTCTGGAGTCGCCACAGCTCCTGGTGTTCTGGGGTTCCTCCAGCTGGCTGCTGGCCTTGCCGCCCTGGGGCTAAAACCTCGGCTCATGCGGACCTGGGCTTGGCTCAGCTCCTGCGCTCTGCACGCTGCACGCTGCCAGGTCCCAGACCACTGCACTGGTCCTTCCTGCAGGGCTGCTGGGCTGTCCTCAGTGGGAGTTTAGCTTCTCTGTGTCGTTCTGTGGGTGCTGGGGCTCCAGAAGTTGTTCAGAGTCCCCTTTTACATCGTTTGGGGGGAATGTGGGGGCAGAGTGGCTTGGATGAGCTGTTTCTACTCCGCCATCTTGGCTCCGCCCCCCTGGTATAATTATCTTAAAAAATAAAATTAAAGGGTGAGAAAAAAGAATGCACTAGTAGAAGGGGAAAAGGAGATGTAGAATGGGGTACATTATCTAACATAAAAGATGTGTAAAAGAGATTTTACAGTGGAGGAGAAAATTGGGCAATGAGGGGGAGTAGCACATTCCTACTCTTGTAGTAATTGACTCAAAAAGGGAATAGCATACACATTCAGTTGGGTGTCTTACCATATCTTACCATACAGGAAAGTAGGAGGGGAAGGGAAAAAGAGAAGGTAGGGTTATCGAGGAGCTAATAGATTGGGCATTTTGGGGGAAGTAAAAGTCAGAAGCAAAATGCTTTTGAGAATGAACAGACTAAAAGGAGAGTGAGTAGGACAAACGGGGGAAATAGGATGGAAGGAAATATATAGGTGGTAATCATTACTATGAAAAAAGTTTTTACAGTGAGTTTCTCTAATAGACCTTATTTCTCAAATAGAAAACTGAAATTTATGGAAATAAGAGCCATTCTTCAATTAATAAATGACCAAAGATATGAAGAGGTATTTTGGAGACGATGTAATCAGAGCTATCTATAGTTATGTGAAAAAAATGCTCTAACTCATTATTGATTAGAGAAATGCAAACTAAAACAACTGAACCACCATCACATACCTATCAGATTGGTTAACATGACAGAACATGAAAATGACAGATCTTGGAGGGGATGTGGGGAAATTGGGACACTAATGCACTGTTGGTGGAGTTCTGAAATGATTCAACCATTTTGGAGAACAATTTTGAACTATGAATAAAAGGCTATAAAACCATGCATATACTTTTACCTAGCAATACTATTACTAGGTCTGTATCTCAAAGAGATAAAAAATAAAAAAGGAAAAGACCTATGTGTACAAAAATATATATAGCAACCCTTTTTTTTTTTTTTTTGCTTTTTGGAGGGGGAAGATAGGGCAATTGGGGTTGTGACTTGCCCAAGGTCACATGGCTAGTAAGTGTCTGAGGCCAGATTTGAGCTCAGGTCCTCCTGACTCCGGGGCCAGTGCTCTATTCACTGTGCTACTAGTGGTGGCAAAGAATTTGAAATTGAAGGAATGTTCATTAATTGGGGAATGGCTGAACAATTAGTGTTATATCATTGTGGTGGAATGCTATTATAAGAAATGATGAGCTAAGTGCTTTCAGAAAAACCTGGAAAGACTTACATTAACTGATATAAAGTGAAATGAGCAGAATCATGAGAACTTTTTACACAGCAACAGCAATATTGTATGATTATCTACTATGAATAACTTACCTATTCTCAACAATATAATGATCCAAAGTAATTCTGAAAGACTTATGATGAAAGGTGCTATCCATCCCCAGAGAAAGCTTGAATGCAGATCAAAGATACTTTTTCTTTACTTTATTTTTCTTCTTTTTTTTGGTCTGTATATTTTTTTCCCACAGTATGACTTACATGGAAATATGTTTTGCATAACTACACGTGTACAACCTATCTCAAATTGCTGCCTTCTTAATGGGGGAACTGGATAGAGGGAGATAAATTGGAACTCAAAATTTGAAAAAAAAGAATGTTTAAATAATTTTTACATGTAATTGAGAAAAATAAAATATTATAAAATGTCAAAATACAATAAGACAATAAAAAAATCTCAAAAATAAAGTAATGTGAAAGGTCAAAGAAAGGCATTTGCGATTTTCTAAGTCAATATGAGGCCCGCAGATACCTGATTCTATTCGTACTGGAACACTGAGAGGTTGAGTGTACACAGCCAGTATACCTCAGACACTTAAACCCATACTTTTCTGACTTTGAGAGCAATTCTTTATCCAATATCTCATATTTTTCTATTTACATTTAAATTTTGTAGTTTCAGGATAGGTGCAAAATTTTAGAAATAAATTAGCATAGTATCAGACTTTAATGGGAGTAAATGAGAGTTCCTAAACTTGTGTTAAAAACAAAATTTTTGGCACAGGAGCATGATGTGGGAAATGTCTCTACTCAATGTTTTCATGAAAAAGACCACAAGATTTTAGTGGACTTCAATCTCAACAAGTCAGCAATATGATTTTACAGGAGAAAACAAATAAATGAAGTCTTCACCTGTATTACAATTCACATTTATGTAGAACTTTGAGCTTTATAAAGTGCTTTTCTCATAACAGTCTTGAGAGGAAAGAAGTACAAATATTACCTTTATTTTAAAGATATAGAAAGTAAGTTTTAGGGAGGTTCATTGACTCAACCTAAAGCATAAGGTTTATAATAAGGAATGGGATATAGCTGCAGTACTTTGTCCTGACTAGTCAGAACACATGGAGAATATTGTTTTTAGTTCTAGTTCCATGAAATCATTAACAAGTTTGAGTGGTTTTAGAAGAAGGTTGATCTAGTTGGTGGAAGATACTCACAACCATGCTATACAAGAACTGATTTAAGGAACTGAGTATGTACAGGGTAGAGAAGATAAGAGTTAGAAAGGATTAGGTCAAGTGTATGTAAGGTTCTTTTGTAGAAGACAGATTAAACTTGTTTGCTTAGGTTGAGAAGAAGTGCTAGCAGCAATAGTTGGATGTGACAGAGAAACAAATATAGGTTTAATATGTGTAGGGGAAGATTTTCCCCTTTTCAGATCACTTAATATTGATGTGGTAATGTAGCATTAACATCCAGTGATCCCTTTAGGAAGTATAAACAGCTGCCTCTGATTGAGTCAGAAGTTGCAGTGTGATAGGCTCAGCTGAAAAATGACAGAGGATGAAGGGAAGAAGGTAAGCAAAGAGACAAATAGGCAAAATCCAGATCTTTACCCTTCACCTCTTGGTGGAGTGGAGGGAATTTTCTCTTTTATTCCCCTACTGACCATGAAATCTGATAGTGGAACTATTCATCCAGGGTTAGTACCCTATATAGTAGTTGGGCAATCATTTTGAGAGTTCAAAGCACAGTTGAAGGAGAAGACACACACTGTAGACAGAGATTGAGAAAGGCAGTTTTCAGGTGTGAGAACTCAGGCAGCAGAGAAAAGAGCCAGTTATGGAATTGAGAGAGAGAGCTAGCCCTAGCAAGTGAGACATAGGCTGCAGAGGAGATAAAGGATTTCAAAGCCCAGTAATCCTGGAATTCTGAGTTTCCTTGGGTCTTAGCATTCCCAAACGACCTCACTAGCATTTGCTTTAAGTTTATGGCCAGTACTTAACACAGATGCTATATGTGTTTATGGGAGGGCTTGCCCCAGATTTATTGGAGTAATGATTTGTAGCTATTAGTTTTCTATTCTTTTAGTTAATACATGCCTTTGTTAAGTGTTAACCATGTCTACTGACTTAATGGGAAGCATAGTAGTGAAGGTTATAGTTCTAGAAGGGCAATAGCACTGAGTATATCCTTTAGTTTAACATAATTACTGTCCTAAGATGGGAGGATTACAGATGGATTGTTACCAGAGAAACTGAACAAATTGAACTATCCAAAAATGTAATTCCCTTAGATGTTCATTTTTCCCCACAGTGGAGTTTTTCAAGCAGAAATTAAATGGACACTTATTAGAGATGTTGTAGAGAACATTTATCCTGAGGTTTAGGTTGGATTAAAGATCTCAAAAGTACCATCCAATTTTATGAGATTCTTTGAGTTTCTAAGTCCAGTCTCTACCTAATAGCTGAGTTACCTTGGTTAAGTCACTTAATCTCTTTAGCCTCCTCATCTTTCAAAATAGAAAGATAAAACTTGGCCTGCCTATCTCACAGGGCAATTGTGAAGATCACTTTTTGGAAACTAATGCTATACCAATGTAAGGGACTCATTAAAATTAAAATAGGAGTGCCATTATGGCTTTGTCCCAATTGCACCAGAGTACCATTATAGTCAAGTAAATACCTAACAAAGTGCACATGCATTTTATACCTAAAACGGTGCTATATACATAGATGTTTAATGAATTTTTATTTAATAAATGAATATATAGCTTGCTTCCCATCAGCAGGTTTTTGTTCAGCAGTTTTCAGTCTGCACTCTAATCTCATATTTTGGTGCCACCCTTTCTCTTCTCCCAGGGAGACACCTATATCTAATTCCACTCAACACACCCCAGTGCCCTCTGGCTAGTCAAAGACCTCCTTTGACATAGACCCACCCAGACTCTTATTGCTTAGACCCACCCAGGTTCTAACTGCTCTCAAACTCACACCCTGAGCTCTGAGATCCTAATCCCTACCTTACCCTACTCTTTCCAACTCTTTCTTCCCCCATAGAGATTATAGGACATAAAACATATCATTTCCAAAAAGTAATACAAATTCAAATCTGGTTAGGTGTTGTTCCTCATTGTTAGCCATTTGGGATGATTATGTGAGAAGCAGAGTTTATGCCTAGAAGTATGTGCCAAATATGCCATCAGAGTATTGTAATATTGATGAGGTATGGGCTCTGGGAGCCCCCTCAACCTCTGAGTCCTTGAGGTACAGCCTCTGGGAACCTCCCTTGGACTCTGATTAAATCATCTCATTTGATGAAGCATTTGCATAAGGCAATAAGCCTTACAATGTGACTGAGCCCAAGCCTTGGTTCCTAGACTTCCCACCCTCTTTTACTAGACTTCCCACCCTCTGTTCCCAGCTTTGAGCCTATCAAACTATCAGTACACCCAAACTAGCCTAGTCCACCATTGTTTGTGGTCTCCAGCTACCTTCCAACATTAATCACTCATTAACTCCTCCTGAAGACCCTCCCCAGGCTCCTCCTCTAGACCACCCCTAGATTCCTCCCACAACCTTCTGTATATAGGACCCCATCTCACAGGATGTGGTGTGAGAGCACCATAGAATGCCATAGAATAGTGAGAGAGCCATAGAATGACCTAGCACAGACTTAATCTAATGCAAGCAAACTTTTAATAAACTTTACTTTTCTTTGGCTGAGAAGACTCAAGTCGAATTCATTTGGCAGGACCCAGCATGTTGGTATTTTGGGTTCTCCAGAGCAACCCTAACGCTACTAGTGGGAAAACCTCTTCAATATCACCTGTCACATTCTTCTAGATATGCCTATGCTAAAGGGCATTGGGAACTCAGACTCATATTCAATCTCTCTAGGTATCTACACAGTCAGAGGACATGTACCTCCAAAGCCCAAATGGATCTTTACACTCACAACATTATTGATGACCTATTTGGGAAACCCATTCTCTAGGTTATCCCAAATTTATTAATTCCATGCTGGCCACACTTCTTTCATTCAGTCTTTCTTCCTTAATTATGGACACAGACTTTCAGCAAACATTCTCTTTCAGACAATTGAAATTATGGGTCACTCAATTTGTGTTGTGTACTCTAAGGGCAGCTAGGTGATTGCTGGGCCTGGAGTCAGGAAGACTAATTTTCCTGAGTTCAAATCTGGTTGCAGACACCTATTAGTTGTGTGACTCTGGACAACTCACTTAACATGGTTTGCTTCAATTTCCATATCTGTAAAATGAGATAGAGAAGGTAAAGGCAAACCACTCCAGTATCTTTGTAAAGAAAACCCCTCAAAAACAGTCTGAAACTACTGAACAACAACACTCTATTCCAAGAACATCTAATCTCATCTTCACTGATTCAATAACTACTCCACCCTTTCTCACAAACATATCCTTGGGACAGATCTTGCTGCCACTCAGACAAATTACAACCAATATCAAGTTGGAGATCTTTTATAAACCTGGGATAATTGATGACACTTGCACAAGATTTGTGTCCCCCTCCCCTACAGTTTCTGTCTGCCTTTCCTTCTAAGGGTTCTCACCTTTATAATTTCAAAGCATCAGAGCTATTTTTGCTCTAACTGGGCAAATCTTTCTTTATTTCTGACATTCTTTACCACTAATGGGTAACTCGTCCAATCTTCCATTGCTTTAGAAGATTTGGGTTTGTTTGTTGCTGTTGTTTTTAATCTTATCCCTCCTAAGTGGCATGTATGATTTAGAAAGTCGTAGAATTAAATAATTTTTAGTGCTCATGTAAATTTTCGCCAGAGCTTTTTGAAAAAAAAAAAACACCATACCCAGTGATTAACTCTAATTGAGGCAACTTACAGCAATGAAATGATGATGAAGATGATATTGGGTACACAGTGGATTAGTGCAAAGTCAGGAAATCATTCCTTGATCTTTTAGAGCTGGGTCACACACCTGGCCTATTCATAATTTCAGGGTTTCAGCCCATCTCAGAGGATTCTGTAGCTACCTTTCTGCATTCCTTCTCATCAGCTTGTCCCTGTCCCCTCCTCCTCCCCTTAAAGCAAACCAAAAGAAGAATATTACCGGCTCCATTTGCTCTCTATTTGCAAAGATAATGCAGAGTTGGTTTTCTTTTTCTCCTATAGAAGGAGCCAATAAGCATCTTTCCTGTGTTTCTATTGGGAATTGTTTATAGAACTAGGATAAGGTCTTGTTTATTTTCTGCTGATTCATAGAACAAAATTATTTTGTTCGATGAACTATCTTCCTATTAGAGATAAGTTTTGATTTCTTAGAAACTAACCCCATTTTTGGATGAGTTGTTCATTTGTTTTGCTACATCTTATTCGCTTTCAAATTATTCCTCATTCTATTTATTTGAGGGGTGTGTGTGTGTGTGTGTGTGTGTGTGTGGTCATGTGTTTTGATCAATCATTCAACAAACTTTTATTGTTTACTATGTATATGATACTGAATAAGGTATGCATGAAGTAGTAAAGGGAATAAGAATATATGTGAGACAGGGTCTCAACCAACAAAAATCTTAAAAGTTAGTAGGAGAGATAAGAAATATATATATTCAACAATTAACAACATTTATTAGACATGACATTTACAATGTTCAAAGCACTATGTTAAATTCCAAGGTTACAAGAAATGAAACAAAGCAGTCTCTACACTTAAGTAGTTTACATTCTATGGGAGGAGATATAAAGTATCAAGGGATTATAATTTCCCAGGCAACATTTTTATAATTCATGGGCTTAGGGAGCTGCCTGAGCTGAGCTGAGCTACTTGCGCAGGTCATACAATTAGTGGAAATCAGAGGTTGGATTTGAATCCAGTGCTTACTCAAGATCAAACATACCAGCTTCTATATCATAACGCCTCTCTTGTGTTTTATACAGATAAGTAACTACAAGGTAATTTGAGGAGGTTTAGAGCCTGAACAATTGAGATTAGAAGTTTCATCTAAGATATGACACCTTGTAGTGCCAGTGCAATATTTACAGCAGTGACCGTGACTATAAATATTCCCATATAGTGCTCAATCTTAAAATATAACAGATTCACCATATGGAGGACAGAACCAAATAAAGCATTTATTTAGATACCAGAAAACTAAATCCCCAAACCAGTAAGCCGATTCCATCATAGTAGTAAAGAAATTAATAAGCCATAACACCACAGAGAACAACAGCATCCTTTAGCCTCCCCACAAACCAATACAAGATTAATATTTACTCACAAACCTGACTCCTTTCCTGAGTCCTCTCTCTCCCACAGTCTCTCTAGCTCTGACTCTCGGCTTCCTGTATCTCTGCTCTACCCTTCAGCAAACTCCTCCCACCATAGGCTCTATGTGATTACATTCAGCCTATTAGGGGGCAGAGTTTACTTTCAAGGCAGGGAAGGTCTTCAAATTCCCATTAGGCCTATTAAGGAGCAGGGAAGATTTTCAAATTCCCATTCCCATTTCATACCTAAGCTGAGCTTTAAAGGAAGATATGGATTCTAAGAAGCAGGGAAGAGAAGATAGTACATAATACAATTGTACAGAAACAGGAGATTGAGTATTGATTTTGATTGAAGTAGGGTACAAGGAGGAAATTAATAAAAACTAAGTTTGGCAATATGGTGCTATAGAAAGAGCACTGATTTTGGAGTCAGAGGAACCAGGTTCAAATCCACTTATTCCCTTTGTAAACTTAGAACAGTTTGTATAGGCCTCAGTTTCCTTGACCTATAAATGAAGGATATTAGAATAGAAGAACTCTAAAGTCTATTTCACTCAAAATCTTTGGACCTAAGTTGGGTGGGGAGAGGTGGCAGCAGAAGATTGGAACTAAGTTGTGTAGGGACTTAGATTCTAGGCTGTAGGGTTTGTATTTTATTTCAAAGACAATAGGGAACCACTGAAGTTTTTTGAGAAGGGTAATGAGGTATCGAGTATGTTCCTTAGGATGATTATTGAAATAATAAGCTATGAGGAAGGTGGAATGAAAATGAAAGATATTTTTCAATTATAAGGCCAATATAAAGAGACCAATTAGCTATCTATTACAATCATCCCAGTGAGAATTGATGAGGGCCTGCATTATGGTGATGATGATGCAGCTAGGTGACACAGCGGATACAATTCTGGGTCAGGAAGTCAGGAAGCCATCACCCTGGAGCTAGAGCCCAGTGACACTATTGAGAAAGTCAAGGCCAAAATCCAGGACAAAGAGGGCATCTTTTCTGAGCAATAGATGTTCATCCTTTCAGGCAGGCAGCTGGAAGATGGCCACACCCTGTCTGAATACAATATCCAGAAAGAATCCACCCTTCATCTAGTCCTGCACCTTAGAGTTAGAATGTGCATTTTCATGAAGACCTTGACAAGCAAGACCATCACCCTGGAGGTGGAACCCAGTGACACTATTGAGAATCTCATGGCCAAAATCCAAGACAAAGAGAGCATCTCTCCTGATCAGCAAAGGCTCATCTTTGCAGGCATGCAGCTAGAAGATGGTTGCACCTTGTCTGACTAAAACATCCAAATGGGGTCATGAAGAGGGGGATGAAGAGTTGGACAAGATTGGATGGGGATGAAGAGTTGGACAAGATTGGAATGACTAATCAACAACAACATGTATAAGAAGGGGAGATGTCTTAGCAATGTTGTTTAGGTAGAATCAATGAGACTTAGACATGGGGAAGGAGGTGAAGAAATAAGAATAACTAAGAGGGGTAGTTATTACAGCAAGAGAAATAGGGAAGAGTAGAGAGGGGTGGCTTTAGGGAGAAAGATGATGAATTCTGTTTTGGACATACTGAGTTTGAGATGTTTCTGGGTTAAGATTGTGGAAATGTTCAGTAAAATAATAGCAATACCCAGGTCCTTTGTGTCAGGAGGATACTCTAGGATAGTATATAATAAAGTACTCTAGGAGTTTTAGAAAACAAAGGAAGCCGTCTCTGTGGATAAGGACATCACCTGGGCAGGTGTGGAGGAGGTAACATTTGAGCTAGATCTTAAAAGGTAAGAAAAACATCAGTAACTAGAAATAGGAAGAGAGAATATGCAAGATGACAGAAAGAAAGTTAAGAGCAAAGTTACAGAGCCGGAAAAGCTCAAGGCTTGTTTGGAAAATGGCAATTAATGATGTCATTAACTAGTGACCATTAATTAAATACAGTTAATGGTAATTAAGTTGCCTAGGAAGCAACTAGGTGGAGAAGAGAATGACAGCACCGGACTTAAAGTCAGGTAGACCTGGGTTCGAATCTCTCCTCAGATATTTACAAGCTGTGTGATGTTGGACAAGTTACTTAATTTCTCTCATGCTCAGTTTCCTCATCTGTAAATTGGGAATAATTGCGCCTACCCCACATGGTCATTGTGAGTAATAATTGGGATAAAATACGTAAAGCATTTTCCCACCTTAAAGTGCTATATAAATTCTCGTTGTTGTTATTTCAGTTTTCCTTTGTACCCTAAGATCCTGTGCAGAAGAAGAGCACCGATTATTAGCGTTTGGAAAGTAGTTGGATCAATGGGAAAGAACTGACTTCAAATGTCTTTCATGCTTATTACCTTTGTGGCTTTGGGTAAGACCTACTGCCTCAGCTCCTTCTATGCAAAATGAGAGGATGGGAATAGATGGTATCTGAGCTCCCTTTCACATCTGCATCTATGATGCTATGATAATAAAGCTTGGGAAAAAGAGAGAGGGAGGGACAGGAAGAGAGGGAGAATAAAAAATAAAAATCATGTGTTTTCCTCACTTGCTGACTTGGTTACCAGGATCAGCAAGCTTTTAGGAATGTTGTTCCAAATTGCCCCGATGTAAAAGGCATGTGAAACTGGGAAAGGAATGGCCAGCAGCATTTGGGAGAAAACCTCTTGATCAAAAATTAACTCCTCAATAGAAAGACGGATTTAGGTTAACAAGATTATGTAACATGTGCCTGTACTCTTCCTGGGGTTAAGCTTTCATGTGAGGCTTTAATGCTTCAGGGTGAATTATTTCAATGAGATTATTTTCTGCCTAGCTCAGCCTTAAATTCAAATGGATCTGCTATCTCATGATGATGAATGTTACCTCCAAGATTTCAGACCGTAACTCCTTCATGCCTGCCTATCCTGTGGGAGTCTTGGTAATATTCTCTTTTAAATTTGCCACAGTTGGGTCCACCTGAGAGTACCTGTCTCACTTTATCCTGATTTTACAAATATATTAATGAAGCACATGGGATGTCTATTGGTTATCTCATGCTATATATAGAAGCCACCTCTGAAAGGAATTTCATCTACTGACTTCAATTCATGAGTTAGGTTGAGGTCAACAACTCCAGTGAAGGTTAAAGCTCCAGGGACTTGTGATGGGCAGGAGCTGTTCATAGATCCTTTCTCCCTTCTCACTGGGAGGGAAGCAGTCTGAACTATGCTGGTTTGAGAAGAGTTGGAGATTCCAATTTTTTTTTTGCATTGTTCTCCATTACCACAATTAATTGAGACTCAGTTAATATAAACATATACATGAAATTAATTTCTTTCCTTTCTTCTTTGAATATTTTTTTGTTCTGAAAAGCACTTTAAAGATGTTGAGTAATGAGATATTAGCTTCAACTTGAGTTAATGCCAAATTCATGGTTATCTGTGAAATGACATGTAAAATTCAATTAATACACTTAAATATTACACTTAATAATTTCATAGTGAAGCAGCAAGTACAGAGAGGAGGGAGGGGTTGATAAGGATAATTTTTACATTTAGCTACCTGGTGACAAGACATTTTTACCAACTGGCATCTTTTTATTTATGTTTGTTTTTAAATCACCTTCACATCTGAATGTATCTCTTCCCCTTTCTTCTAACTCAGGGAGCTGCCTCATGTAACTGCCTCACCTATATTGGGAAGGTACAATGGGTGGATGAATCACAGCTTATGGGGGTGGATGGCACTGAGAAGTTCTATACCACTACACAGAAGCTAAGGCCTGGATAGATATGGATGTTTGTGATGGGCATGATGAATAAGGTTGAATAGTGGAGAAAGCACAGATTTGGAACCTTACTGGGTAGCAGCTTAGTAGGTGGGAAGCACCAGTTCACTTACCTCCACCTAGAATATTTTCTAGGTTCCCACATAGCCACATACTATGAGCTACATGATCCCAAAGACTTCACTATCATCTTTCTCCTCCTACCTCTCTTCTATGAGGTTTTGTTTCTGTTTAAATTACTGATGTTAACTTTCTTGCTGAGGAAGCCAAGAATGTTTTTAAGAGATGGAATGAGTACCCTAAGATCTAAATATTCATATCCATATTGGACAAAGTCCATTGCTTGACATTGCATATGAATTCAGGAATGCTTTAACCCTCTTCCACCTGTAAATAGGCTACATGAGAGCTCAGGTGGTGTTATAAAGTAGGTGTCCTCTGAATAAAAATAATTTTCCCCTCCACTTATATCACTTTGTACCTTTTTTTTTTCTTTTTGGAGGGGGAAGTCAGGGAAATTGGGGTTAAGTAACTTGCCCAAGGTCACCTAGCTAGTAAGTGTTAAGTGTCTGATTTGAACTCAGGTCCTCCTGACTCTAGGACCAGGGCTCTATTCACTGTGCCACCTAGCTGCCCCACTTTGTACCTTTCTTGCGTGCTGATTTTATATCCATATCTCATCTATCCTATTAGATTATAATATTATTGAAGGTAAGATGAGTGTCTTATTCTAAAGCTAAGACATTGCTTTGTATATAGGAAGTTTAATAAATGTTGCATTGAATCTGGCAGGCTTAAGCTAGATATCACTAAAAAAGCTTCATAATAATTGTAATATTATAATAATAAAAAGCTTTCATAATAATTATCTTGTGTTCTGAAAGTAGTGCTGGGTGGGTATGTTGGTCCTGATATTTTTTCCTTTCATCAGTCTATTTATTTGTCATTTGTATTTGTCCAAGTGTGTGCCAAAAAATACTAATGTTTTGATATTTCTGCTTTTGGAAGAGTTGACTAACTAAAGATTCAGTCCCTGACCTACTTTGTAAACTTCAACCGAGTTATCTATACATCTATCCTTGTCAGGAATAATATTTTATTTTCTCAGCTAGTGTAAGATATTGAGTTTAAAGTTTCTCTGTTGCTTTATTTCTCTTTGCATGTCTTTGGTTCTCTTCTTGTCTTTCTCTGCCTCTCAGTCTTGTCATTCTTTATAGCATTCTCTACTTCTCAAGATTTCATGCCTCTCAATTCTTCTCTCTCTCGTTTTATCTCCATTTCTTTCAGTCTGTCTCTTTTGATCTCTAAATCTTTCCAAGTCAAAACCTGTTTCTGTATTGTCTACTTATCTTTCATTGTCTCTTGATTTGTCCTAAACTTGACATTCCAATTCTCTCTCTTTCTCCATGAATATTGTGCACTCTCTCCTCACTTGCCTCTTAAAAACTCTAGCTTTCATCAAGTTTCCATTTACATGCTACCTCCAATGGCAAGCCTCTCTTGATCCTTCTAGTTGTTAGTTTTCTCTCCCTCCCCAAACAATAATGTATAATTTATTTTTGGATTGCTCCCCACAGCACAATATTAGCTCCTTGAGAGGGAGGACTTCTTGTTCATTTTGGTTAGGGATCGCCAGTGCCTAGCACAGAGTCTTCTTTGAGTATATATTCAATAGACACTTCAATTGCATCAAATAAAAACACTCAGAAATTGGACAACCAGTCAAATAAGTTAAATGAAAATTGCAAATACTACCCCAACAGCACCTGTTAGGTCTCTCACCACTCAATAGCTATATATTTTGTAATTTACAGAAGTTAAGGAGACCCTTTCAGCAAATCTTGTTTGGAGGCCCAAAACTTAAATGTTTACCATGATATTAAAAATGTGTTGGTAGAAAAGCATTCTTGAGTTGTATTTAGAAATATTTTCGTTCTGATATCATAGCAATGTCTGAATAATATATGTGAAGATAAACATTTTTAAAATGAGAATTTTGTGAGTGTTTTTATTTTTTTATCAATTATGAATTACACTTTTTTGGTCATGTCCAGATGAAAGGGCTGATTTTAGATACATATAAATTTCTGCTTGCATCTACTTCTACTGCGAGAATTGTACCCTGGGATCCTTGTAAAAAGTTAAATAACATACAAGCAAAAAGACTTAAAAACATTTTGCCTGTCACAGTTACTCAACACTGAGTGATGCTCTGTGTTTTATATTATTTTTTTATTAAATTGAAATGAATAAGATACAGCAAGGTGAGGGTTATTAGAAAGGGCCTGAACATGCATAAATCACCCCATTATTCTGGCCCTCAGTTTCACCTGTCAAATTATGTGTTTGGATTAGATGATCTTAGTGTTAACATATTGAATCATAGGGCTAATAAGCATGTGGACATTCAGAGAAATTTCTTTCTCTGAATTAATATGTTAACTTTATTAGAAACAACATTTTAATTTGAGATTATACCATTAACATTGATCTCCAGGGTGGAGGTGCATACAAATTCAGTCACCAAAGAAATGCATTGTATTGTAAGCAAGCTATTATACATAGATACATGTCAGAAAAATTGAGAATTGGAAAGAAATAGAGTATTATAAGAAAAAATATAATACTTAACAGAATACTAAATAAAGGTATTAAAGAATCCATTGACAGGAAAAAAAATTGAACTAGCAATAAAAGAACATTCAAAGAGGGACACTTGTTCCAGATGGATTTAAAGAAAGATCCATTTTTACATAGTAATTATGATGCAAACTATATAAGTTCTTAAAATTGAGAAAAATTCTCTACCAAACTCTGTTTTAAAAAATATACAGTTCTAGCAACTAAACCAGAAGATAAAAAAGGAAAAAAAAACTATGGACCCTCATTATTAATAAAGTCAAACATTTTAAATAAAAGTTTATCAAAAAGTATGGCAGCACCATATCTAATATATTTATTTTGATTAAATAGGATTTATGATAGAGATAGGAAAATAGCTCACCATTAGAAGAATAATCCACATTAATAATCACACTAGAAACAAATATATCTATAAGCTCATGAGTTTATCAATAGATTCAGGAAAAATTTTTTGAGAAATCAATTCTTGTGCCAAAACCCTTCAAAAGCACAGATATACAAAGATCCCTTTTAAAAACAGGATAGAAAAATATATATCTAAAGCAGAAAGCTAGTATTTTATGTGATGGCAAAACACAATACATTTTCAGGATATATGCAGGAATAAACAAAGACTGCTGTAAGAGGCCAAGACTGGTTTGTGCTGGGCTGGTACCTGAAGTTCAAGATTAGAATGAAATGAGAAACTAATAGTTCAGTTAACAGTTAACAAAAATTGGTTTTCTTAGTCATGATTAAGGGAAGGGGCTATAGAGTGAAGGAAGCCTATTCTTTAAGGACACAGCATTAATTCATTTGAGTACAGGACTCCTAGGCTAGTGTTGATCATTCTGTAGTCTTTGGCCAGAAGCTTAAGGAAAATTCTAGAACATCTCAGCCTGTGCCTTAGTTCACTGAAATAATTAAATCTCAAAGATACTTTTAAGGGGAAAAAAGCCTAACTTGCTTGAAAGGGTTCTAAGAATGTTGCTCCTTCCATAGATACTCTATTTCTCAAATATTGTTTGACATTTTCCTAGATAAAATAGCAGTAGAAATTTAACAAGAGAAAGAAATTAAAGGCATACTGATAGTCTAAAAGGAAATGAAACTATTGCTATTGTCTAATGACACAATGGCTTACTTAGAAAACCCTAGAGAAACAACAAAGATACTAATTGAGTTTAAATTTCAGTATTTAGTAAAGAAATAGCATATATAATGAACTGACAAATATTAACAGTATTTCTTTATAGCAAAATCTAGCAGGAAAAAATGTAAAGGAAAGTATTATTCAAAATAATTACAAAATGTACAAAATATCTAGGAGTCAATTTACCAAGACATACTCAAGACTTTACATATGTGTGTGTGTGTGTGTGTGTGTGTGTGTGTGTATAATAACACAATAACTTTAAATAATCAAACTACTTAAGCAACTGTAGGACATCCAAGTACTTGTGCCTGGTCCATGGAAATGTAATATAATTGATGATAACTAACAAAATTATTTTTAAAGATTTAGTGTTCTACCATACTAAAGTACTTTGCAAACTGGACAAAATAATTATAAAATACATTAGGAGAAAAACAATCAAGATTCTCAAGAAAGACAATAAAAAAATAGGAATGAAGGGAGAATAAATGCTATAGATTTCATATTGTACAATAAAGAAATAATCTTTATAAGAATTTGATATTCTAAAAAACGTATAGATCAGAGAACAGATTAGATAAAGAGGAAAAAGAAATAATTGAACTCAACTTCATGCTGACACACCTGAACATATGTGTGTGAATGTGTATTGTGAGGGTGTATGCACACATGTGTTTTTTACATATATATGTATATACACATATATTTTCATGAAGCATTATTTAAATGTTAAGAATTGCTCAGCAAACTGGAAAGCAGTTTGTTTTGAACCAGTATCTTATACCATATACTACGATGAATTCAAAATGAATACATGACCAGAGTATTAAAAGTCCCACCATAAAATGAGTAGAGGAAGACCAGATCAGGTAATTTTCCCACCTATGATTAATAAAATGTTGCATAATCAAACAAGGGATAAAGATGATTAAAAAAGAAAAGGAATAATATAGATGACATGAAATTCAAAAGCTCTTACATGAAAAAAATAAATACAATTAGGATTTTAAAAAGTGGTAGATTGGGGGGAAAGTCTTTGAATCAAATATCCATGCTATCATATTCAAGATATATAGAGAGCTAATGCAAATATATAAAACCAAAAACCATTTCCCAGTAGATAAGTAGTCAAAGAATATCAACAATTTTCAAAGGAAAAATTGTAAACTATTAACAACCATATAAAAGATTGCTCCAAATTACTAATAAAATGAATTCAAATTAAAATAATTATTTGATTTCACTTCAGTGAAAATATTATAAGGGTTGTGGAAATATTGGTACACTAATATAGTATTAATGGAGCTGTTAATTAGCCTAAATATTCTGGAAAGTTATTTGGAATTATGCTTAGAAGGTGGCTAGAATGTTTACTCTTTTAAACTGAAAGATACTTCTATCCCTATACCCATAGGAAGTCAAAGAAAGGAAGAAACACCCTTTATACTTCAAAATATTCATAGTAGCAGTTTCTATAGTAGTTGAGTTGTGAGCAAAGCAGAAATGCATTTATTTTGTAGCTACTAAAGAAATTGTAATCTTTGTGTGTGTGTGCGTGTATATGTGTGTGTGTGTGTATATATATATACATATATGTATATATATTGCTGTTTAAAAATACTGATGAATGTAAATACTATAGAGGAAGATGAGAAGATATATGAAATGATAAAAAAGTGAAGCAAGAAATAGGAAAACAATGTACATAAAGATTGCAATAATAATGAAAAAAATGTATCTAAACTTTAAAATTATAATAACCATGCTAGACTCCAAAGAAGAGATGTGAGAATATACCCACCCTCCCTTCTTTACAAGGTTAGTATACTATGTAAATGGGACACCCCCCAAAAATGTTGGACTTGTTTGGTGAGACTTAAATGAAACTTACTTTTATTCCTTTTTTTACCTTTGTTATAAGGAATAGCTCTTTGGAAGGAGAAGGTAGAGGAAAGATATGTTGGGGGTCAGGGGAAGTGATGTAAAAATAAATAAATTTTAAAATGAAGGTTGTTCCAAATGTAACATTTGTTACTCATACAATGTCATTATGATGAATTATAGTAGGTAGAATGTTGAAATATTTTAACTGTCCTTTAGAAGAGAAAGGATGTTAGAAAGTCCAAATAACACTAGTTCTGTTTGTACTAATAAATTATTCTAGTAAATAAAGAGATAAACATGACACAGGGCATAAACAATACATTTCCCTGTGGAGTTCAAACTCATTTTCTAAGGTACATCACTGAAGAAACATTCTAGAATGCTAAAAAGTTTAGATAGTGTAGCTGTTTCTGACACTAATTTATTTATGTCTTGAAATTTTTAGCATGAGTACTGATATATAGGAATCAAGTTTGGCTTATTTGTAGTATAATACTTTTCCTTGCTGTCTACTAAAAATGAAATCTGGTAAATTTTCCCAAAATAGTTGACATAAAATGACATAGCTATTAAATGCCCAGATTGTCCCCTTGAGACTAAGCCCTTGTAGATTATTTCTAATTATATAAACAATCCTAGATTTTTTCTAGTTATATGAAATATAATCATTCAGATTATGTTTTGCAGTTGGATGGAGAATTCATATGGCTATTATATTAGCACCTATATCTTGCACAAAGAGAGCATAGAGTACAGGACAAACCTTGCTCTATGTACATCTACAGTCTTAAATTGATATTGCAAATGCCTGAGGACTGGCCAGAGGTTTGAATAAGAGGAGGATAAACAGACTGTATTACCATTAGGAAATTGAGATGTTTATTCAATGACCTCAAACTTCTCCATGAAATTAAGATCTTATTTTATAATACGTATTTTCTGTTTTTCAAAATTAGAAGAAAAATCAATAGCAACACAAAAATTAAACTCTTTTTGCATGAATAGAAAAATAGTTTAGGGATAAGTAAAGCAATTTACTCATTTCATTTGGAATACTTTTCTTAAGAAAATATATGAAGCCCTAATATTCCTTTAGGGGTCTGGGGCCAGAAAATCCTACAAATGTGGAAGAGGTGAGAAATAGAGAATAGAGCTTTGGGGGCTATTCTTGGAAGGAAAGGAGCAGAGATTAGTGCTCAAGGGCAGGAAGGGATCTAAGAAGACTGAGAGCAACAAAATCTGGCATATGAAAATGACTGAAGGATAAAAACAGAAGAAAACTGAGACACCCAGAGTATTTATAGAATACTATCAAAGCAGATTTTTAAAAAATAGCAGGGGGCAGGGAATGTCAATCAGCAAGCAGTATTACCTCCTCCAAATATCAGTAAATCCAGCATGACAGGCCAGCATATATAAATTCTAAGGGGGAACTCCATGACTTACACTCAACAAAAAGTAACTCAATCTAAATAGCAAACAAGTTAGCAAATATATTTCAGTTTGAGTTGAAGAATAACTTTGTTCAGAAAAATAGAAATGAAATGACTTTTTTGTCGGGAAAATCACTTACTCCCCATTTGTCTCAGTTCCTTATCTGTAAAACGGGGAGAAGGCTATGGCAAGCCAGTCTAGTATCTTTTCCAAGAAAACCTCATGAACAAGTCCATGGAGTCACAAAGAGTCAGTCACTACTGAACAATAATAACAATGACAATTTTTTTCTACATGATTTCTCTAAGCCTATGCCATTAATTTTGAGTATATAGATAAGCAAATACTGTGCATTTAAAATATGATTTTAAAAAATATTTTACTATACTAAGTCCTGAGAATCATATGTAGGATTCTGAGCTGGAAAAGACTTTATGAATAATTTAATCCAGCCCCTTCATTTTACAAGATGGGAAAATAAGGTATAAATGACTCAAGTCATTGTCCAAGCTCTTGCAATTAATAAGAAGGAGAAATGGAATCCAAGTTTCATGGTACAATATGCTCATAATCAGCATGAAATGGAGGATCCAAGGTCTCATTATAATTTTCTTCCTCACTGACACCTCTGTAAGAATCTAAAGTTTACCATGAATTTTATTCGCATTATTTTATTTGAACATTGCAGAAAACCCTATAAATACAATTCATTAGAGGATGTAGCCTAGGAGGATGGAGAAAGCACTGGCTTTGAACTCAACAGACTTTCCTTCAAATCCTGTTTCTGTTACTTATGACCTGTTTCCCCTCAGGCAAGTCACTACTTTCATCCTGACACTCCGCATCTATAAAATGAGGAGGTCAGACAGTATGGCTTCTAAAATCCACTCTAGATCTGCAATTCTTCTGTGGTAGAAGTGTAACATTTAACCATCTCTGAGATGAATTCTACTTTTTAAAAAAAAGTGATTTCCAACCACCAGCTTTATTCTCATGAATACAAATTCAATAAACATCCTAAGGTAAACAATTGCATTATTAATGGTAATGGGCTAACTTGCTTTGTCACTGAGCAAAATTCCAAGTCATTTGGTGTCTCATTTCTTCCATCCATAAAGTCAAAGTAACATCTCTTTCCATAAAATTGTAGGATTTCAGAACTAGAAGCTACCATAGAAATAATCTAGTCCAAAGATTTCCATATTTTATAAATAAAGAAAATGAGACCAGAGGAATTAAATGACTTAATGAAGGTACCTCACATAGTAAGTGACAGAAATAGTATTACCACCAAGATTCCTGAATCCTAATCTAGTTTTAAAATACATATATATGTATATATACATATACATACATATATATGTACGTATATATATATATACATATATAACTTAGTTCCAAACTGATCCTCACTATTTTTCTCATTACGTTATATTCATCTAGCATTTTATTGATATAACAAAATGTTGTCATGAAAGATTTTATTTGATTCTAGGAGAAAGAACAAGTATTAGCATCCTCATTTAACAGATGTGGAAACTGAGTCACAACAAATTGAAAATTTAGATTTAGAGGGCAATTGAGACAACTGTATTTTGAAGGAATAATCAAAGAATTTTATGTTCAATCATATACCAAAGACAAAATTCAACTTCTGGCCTCATAACATTTATTTCTGGACACAGAGTTTGAGCCATTGTTGGAACATTCAGTTTGAAATGTTTTAAAGGAAGCTGGTTATACAGATTTGGAGTCCAGAATAGATGCCAATACTTAAGATGGAGTCATCTACAAGTCGGTGGTACTTAAAGCTACAAGAATAAATAAAATTCCCAAGGGACAGTGTGAATAAATAAATCCACAAACATTTATTAAATTCTTACTATGTGCCAGGCACCTTGCTAAGTGCTAAAATGCAAGTACAAAGAATAAAACAATTGCTACTCACAAAGCTTACATTTTACAGGGGATGAGAACAACTTCACTTATAATTATATGACTAATAAACATAAAGTAAACAAATATAAATATATGCAAAATACTTAAGTAAGCAACTACCTGTTGGGGGATCAAAAAAGGTTTCAGGCAGGAGATGGTATGGATATACACATATACATATGTATGTATGCATTTACTCACTCCTCAGTGAGAATGCTAGCACCTTGAACGTACCCATTATTTCATTTTTTCTTTATATCCTTGGCTCTTAGCACAGCACCTGGTACATAGTAAACATTAAATAAATTTTTATTCTCTTGAATGGTGGTATCTCATGGTACCTATCTGGCTCTGTAATGCACAGATGCATGACAATGTACCATTAAATATGCTTATTAGGGCTATATAGTAAACTAGTTAGACTTAGACTCATTAATGTATTCAACCAAACTTTATTGACTATTCAACAATACAAAAATCAACTCCTTTAGGAACAAACCACTGATTTGATTCCTAGAAGTCACAGAAAGTAACTCACCAGTGGTCATGATGAAGTTCCCTCTATGTCTACATAGAAGAACTATATCTCTCTCTGAGATGGCCTTCTGGCAAGTCTCCATTGATCACTACTTGTCTCAAATGAACAGAGCATGCTCAAATTTCTAAATTTGGAGAACATGGCAGTCTTTCATTTTTTTTATGCCAAAAGCAGCATAATAGCTAGAGCTTCTGGATTTTTATGGTTTTAGCTAAAGGTATTTGCAAGTTATACCTAAATTCTTGTTGGTTAAGAGTGGCTGGAGTTGGTCTTATATTTAGAGGGCAATTGAGACAATATTTTGAAGGAATAATCAATGGTTTACCACCACACACTTAGATGGGTTGTTAGGAACACTACTCTGGCAAGTAATTTATTAACACTACTCTGGCAAGTAATTTATTCTGTTTCAATGAGTAAAATGTATGTTTTAATAAAAGAGGCATAATAGATTTTCATACTCACTATAACTCTTAAGCAGTTTTGTGAGTATAAAGAAGTAGTGTGCTATAGACAATTGTAAAATTCTATTTCTTCCTTTCTTTTGTTTTCCACAGGAATGACCTTTATAAATTGCACAGACCATTCTCATAAAGATATTATAAAGACAAATAAACAGACACATTGGTCAGTAGTTGTTAATATTTTGGGGAACTTTTTAGGGAGGGATGACTAAAATCTAATTATTTATTTTCTTTGGGGATCTTTTATTCTTTTATGAGATATTTATTTTAAAAATTGATACCCAAATATCTTTAAAATCATGTTACCTCTAAGACAGATTTCTTCTATATCTATTTTGTCAAGTCCAAATGGCCTTCTTAACTTCATCTCCTCAAGAACTACTGACACTTCATCACAGTATATTAGGTTTTTAGACAGAATACAATTACGGTGGGTTCATTATTGTCGCTAATGAAAGTAGAGCACTGTAATGAGTACATTGATTCAAGTCCCAGTTCTATGAATTACTCTGAGTGACTTTGAGCAAGTCAGTTCATCTTTCTGGGACTTAACCTCTTTTTCATATGTCAAATGAGATAGTTGAACTTCTCTGAATTCTCTTCTCAATCAATGAAACTATGAAAACCTCCTTTGATGAAGGACTCATAATACCCTGAGGCAAGCCAATCCATTTTTAGACAGGTCTCATTGTTATGAGGTTATTCCTAATACTAAGCCAGTCTTCCATTCTGGAATTCTATAAAACATTCGAAGTAATCATGTAACAGTGGGTGACTGGCAACAGTCAAATGTTTGAGAAATGATTGAATTAATTATATTCTCAAATATGAGGGAAAGGCATATTAAAGAAAGTAAGGAAAAGATGATGCCACCTGTTGGTTATTTTGCCAGAAGGCTTCAACGCTTTAATTAAGCCTTTTCACCTTGGGAGGCAGCTGATGGAATGTGTTTCTAATTAATGTTCTAACCACATCATGCTCCCAGGCCAGGAAGAAGGATGACTCCATGAGAATATGGAAATTGTTGTAGTAGAGATCATGGCAAGTTTGTTTTGATGAATTTCAATTGCTAAACTTCAAAGAAGGCTGAGCTGTTATTTCAGATGATAATGCCACTTGATTTCATGGGCACAGGGGCTGTTTAAAGACTTCATGTGCATCAGTTTCTGTAGGCTAATTTTGAAGAATGAATCACAATTTTTTTTCACACCTAAATTTCCTGCTTGACTATGCCTTCTGTGAATGGCACACATGCACACACACACGCACACACACACACACACACACACACACACACACACACACACACACAGGATGAGCTAATAAAATTAGTTCACATTACTAGACTTAATCACTAATCATCACTCTCTTGGGTCTGGCATTTTAGTGCCTTTTCTTATCCTTCCTATTGTTTTGATTTTCTGCAAATTCATCAGGATTGTAGGTAAATATAAACATATAAATTAAGCTCAAGTAAATGATATAATTATTATTTTAAAATCAACAATAATCCCTTTGACTTTTTGCTTTTAGATTTTGTTAATTTCTTCTCTTATTTTTCAGAATTTTATTTTGATCTTTAGTTGGTATTTTAAAGTTTGTTGATTTTCAAGTTTTTAAAAAAATAGTTCCATGCCTAATTTATTGAGTTATTTTCCCTTTATTGATGAAAGAGTTTAGTTACATATATATTTTCTCCAAAGGACATATTTGATCATATCCTCGAAAAGTTTAGTATGTTTTCTCATTTTTGACATTTTCATTAATGAAATTATCTATTTTCTGATTCATTCTTTGACCCAACAATTCTTCAGCATTGTACTTGCTTTTACTGTTTTCATGACCCTTTAATGATGAATAATTTTATTATATTACATTATTACATTTATTACATTATATACAAATACTTAATATTTTTGCTTTTTCACATGAATTTGTGAGACTTTTATGCACTAACAAATAGGTAATTTGGTTTTCTACAAACTAACCAGGATTCTATGAATGTGTAAATTTATCTCAGGCAAACTATAAAATTGTTATTAAAAATCAATGAGAATCCAGTTTAAGTCTTTGATTTTGTTCATTTCATCTTGGTTTTTTTTTTTTTTTCAGAATTTAATCCTGATCCTTAATTTCTGTTTTAAAAGGTAGTGGTTAAAAATTGCCTTTATCTCTTTTAAATTTGTCATTCATTCCTGAGGAAATATACTTGCATACATACACACACACACACACACACACATACATACATACATACACTCCTTCCTATTTCCATTCAATAACCAGTAAACATATATCATATCTAATTGTTTTAAAATTCTTTTTGAATCTCTAACAGGTTAAGATTTTCCCCCTTAGATTTTCCAAGAACTAAAAGAAGTTCCTTGAGATTCCCCAAAATGAAACTGTTGAATTCATCACCAATGAAGAAGAAATTCAAACTATAGTTATTGTTCAACTGCATACCAATATATCTGAAAATCTAAGTGAACTGGATGAATATTTACAAAAATATAAGTTGCCCAGATTAGCAGAAGAGGAAATAAAATACTTAAATAACCCTACTTTTAAAAAAGCAATTGAACAAGTCATCAGTGAACTCCCTAAGAAAAAACCGTCTGGGTCAGGTGGATCTACAAGTGAATTCTACTAAATATCTTAAGAACAATTAATTCCAATACTATATAAAATATTTGGAAAAAATAAACAGAGCCCTACCAAATTCTTTTTATGATATAAATGTTGTGCTGATACCTAAACCAGGAAGAGCAAAAACAGAGAAAGAAAATTATAGGTCAATTTACCTAATGAATATAGATGCAAAAATTTTAAATAAAGTATTAACAAAGTGATTTCAGCAACTCATAACAAGGATAATACACTATGACCAGGTGGGATTTAAACCAGGAATGAAGGAGTGGTTCAATATTAGGAAAATTATCAGCATAATTGACCATATAAATAACAAAATTAACAGAAATCATATGATTATCTCAATAGATGCAGAAAAGCATTCCTATTAAAAACACTAGAGAGCATAGGAATGAATGGTGTTTTCCTTAAAATGATAGGTAGCATCTATACAAAACCATTGGCAAATATTATATGTTATGGGGATAAGCTAGAAGCACTTCCAGTAAGATCAGGGATGAAACAAGGATGTCCATTCACTACTGTTATTTAATATTGTACTAGAAATGTTAGCTTTAGCAATAAGAGGAGAAAAAGAAATTGAAGGAATCAGAATAAGCAAAGAAGAAACGAAGGTATTACTCTTTGAAGATGATATGATGGCATACTTAGAGAATCCTCGAGAATCAACTAAAAAACTACTTGAAATAACAACTTCAGCAAAGTTGCAGGATATAAAAGAAACCCATATAAATCATTGACATTTCTTTTGTTGTGATTGTGGTTGTGGTTTGTCCTTTATTCTGGAAGAGGACCAGAACATCAGGGAAATGATGACATGACTTGCAATTGAATTGAGTTGAGTGTGGAAGGGCTATCCAAATTCACCAGTCTCACTTTCTCCTCTAGAGCCATCAGATATTGATCAGGATGACTAGAGATGGGCCTGGATGTAGTGGGAGACCTTGGTCTTTTTAAGCTAAGGTCTCTTCAAGTTTTTATTTCAAGTGAGACAACACCCATTCAGTGAATAGTCCTCTTTAGGAAGTGAGTCAAGGGATGGCCCCTTTAATTAAAAAAATATCAAGCTGGGAGGGGGAGACCCTCAGGGTTCCTGGACAAAAGAGAAGCAGTTACTATTTACATTCTTTTTGAGCCAGGAGGACCCCCCAAAAACCATTAAATAGTGCTTGGGCAGGGACCTAATTTTTTTCTGTATTTTTAAAAATTGTTCTAGCAGACAATTTACATAAAATGCCCCTTTAATTTAGTGTGACAACTTTCCACAATAAACTACTTAAAGAGCAGCTTTGGTCAAGAATGGAATGAAACAGCAATCATAAAGACATCACTGCTGATTTTTTAAAACCAAACATTCATCAATTATGTTTAAAAAATGAAAACAAAACACTTCAAGGGATATTTTCTTAGTTTCAACTTGTGATAGGGTCTTTCCCATCTTCCTGTGAATGCTGGATCTACATTCTGTTGTGTCTGTCATGCTAGAGAAAGGAAATACAGTTTCACATGATTTGTAGTCCCTAGATTGAAGACTCTAAAGTCTTGAAATCCCAAATTGTCATAGCTCCACCAATGCCAGTGGTGCAAAATTTTCAGCAGTTTTGCTTTTCACTTTATAAATAGACACTTGGGTGATACCGTTTTATCTAGAACAGTGTTGTGATCATATCTAGAGCAGTGTTGTGATCATCAGTCATGGCTCTCTTTCCCATGTTCTGAAAACATTCCATGGCAGAGATGTTGCACTGGATGCTTTGTTTTGGAATGTCTAATTTGTAGACTAAGATCAAGGAGCACTGATCATCATAATTAAACAGCACTGGGTAGTAGTCCTGGCCAGCAGCCATCACACTATTCTGAGACAAATGACATATTCAGGAGTGGGAGGAATTCTGTTTTCAGCTGTGAAACCATCATGGTTTTGGAGGCATCCACAACTCATACAGTACTATCATGGCTGACCCAAGTGAAGCTGTTCCCATTGGCAGAGAAATTTTCTCCATGGATCCAATCACTACTTCCAGTACCACCAGACTCTGACATCAGTTGACCAAAAGACTTCTTGGTACCCCATGGAATACTGGCTGGCTTTTCATCAACTTCTTTAATGTAGGCAGAAAAAACTCTGTATTTGAAGTCACAAGATATAGGAGCCAACAAAACATTGTTGGTATACCAGTCCAAACTAGGGACAGTAGAGCAAATTGTCTTTTTTATTGTTTCCTCTCCCACCAGTCATTTTCTGACTCAAAGTAGAACACAGGAATCAGTAGAGCTCCACCACCTATGGCAAATTTATTCTCCAGGGGAGACCATTCCACATGTAGCCACATGATTAATCCTCAGGACCACCAAGTTTGGTTTCCAGATGCCATCTTTCTGACTCCAGACACAGACATTACAGTCTGCACCACAAGTTACAATTTGATCACTCTTGGTAACCCAGTCAATACCTGTGATGTGTCCATTGTGTTCCTTCAGTTCATGGGTTTTCACCCATTGGCTCCCATTCTTGTAAATGTAGATTTCATGATTATTAGGGCTAAGGGAAATATGAGTACAATCTCTGCTCTAAGAATGGCAGGTAATTGGCTCAAGTAAAAACCAATGTAAGGACATTATTCTTAGTGTTTTCAAAAGGGAAAAAAAAACTGGGATGGGGAGGGTATGGATTGTCCTCAGAGCAGAGGATTCACAGACTCTGGTTAGTTAACATCAACAAGTCTGGGTGCTGTGGAAGGAAGATGGAGGCCAGGACCAAGGACCTATTGTTGTATAATCAATGAGATCCAGAGTGAATTAAGTTTAAGATATTTCTATATATTACTAACAAAGCCCAGCAGGAAGAAATAGAAATTCCATTTAACGTTCACAATTGTAGACAATATAAAATATTTGGGAATCCACATGCCAAGACAAACTTAGGAACTATATAAACACAATTACAAAATACTTTTTACATTTTTATACAAATAAAGTCAGGTCTAAATAATTGGGAAAAATATCAGTTGCTTATGGGTAGGCAGAGCTAATATAATAAAAATGGGAATTCTACATAAATTAATTTACTTATTCAGTATTGTACCAATAAAACTACCAAAATTATTTTTTGTAGAGCTAGAAAAAATAATAACAAAATTCATCAGGAAGAACTAAAGGTTCACAATATCAAGGGAATTAATGAAAAGAAATGCAAGGAAATATGGCTTAACCATACCAGTTCTAAAACCATGTTACAAAACAGCGATCATCAAAACTACTTGGTACTAGCTAAGAAATAGAGTGGTAGACCAGTGGAATATGTTAGGGACACAAAACACAGTTGTCAATGACTATAGTAATCTATTGTTTGTTAAACCCAAAGACTACAGTTTCTGGGAAAGGAACTCACTATTTGAGAAAAACTGTTTGAGGAAAACTGGAAAATTGTATGACAGAAACTAGCCATAGACCAACATCTTATACCATATACCAAAATAAAGTCAAAATGGGTATACAATTTAGACATAAAGGATGATAGTATAAACAAATGAGAACAAGAAATAGTTTTATCTGTAAAATCTATGGGGAAGGGAAGAATTTATAACCAAACAAGAGATAGACAACATTTTGAGATGCAAAGTTGATAATTTTGATTACATTAAATTAAAAAATTTTTGTTGCAAAGCCAATGCAACCAAGATGAGAAGGGAAGCAGAAAGCTGGGAAACAATATTTATAGTCAGTGTCTCTGATAATGAGGCCTCATTTCTAAATATATAGAGAGAATTGAGTCAAATTTATAGGAATACAAGTCATTCCCCAATTGATAAATAGTCAAAGGATACAAACAGGTGATTTTCACATGAACAAATTGAAGCTATCTATAGTCATATAAAATGCTCTAAATCACTATTGATAGAAATGCAAATTAAAACAACTCCAAGGTATCACATCACACCTTTCAGATTGGCTAACATGACAAAACAGGAAAATGATAAATGTTGGAGAAGATGTGGGAAAGTTGAATGTTAATGTATATTGGTGGAGTTGTGAATTGCTCCAACCATTTTGGAGAGCAATTTGGAACTATGTCCAAAAAGTTATAAAACTCTGCATACCCTTTGGTCCAGCAATACCACTACTAAATCACTATCCCAAAGAGATCATAAAAAAGGGAAAAGGACCCATATGTACAAAAAATATTTAATGCAGCTCTTTTTGTGGTGGCAAAGAATTAGAAATTGAAGGGATGCTCATCAATTGGGGAATGGATGGCACATGTATATAAATGTAATGGAATATTATTTACTCTAGTAACAGAAATGTTGAAGAAATGATGAGCAGGTGGGTTTCAGAAAAACCTAGAAACACTTACAGGAACTGATACTGAATGAAATGAGCAGAAAGAAGAGAACATAGTATGCAGCAACAGCAACATTTTTCAATGATCAAGTTTGATAGACTTAGCTCTTCTCAGCAATGCATTGATCTAAGACAATTCCAAAAGGCTCATGATGGAAAATGCAAAGAGTTTTTGTCATGACTTTCAGAGAGGCAAGTTGAAGAGGTTATCTGCTCTCACTATTCTATGGCACCCTCACACACATGAAGACAGGATGGGGTCTTATATACAGAATGTTGTGGGAGGAATCTAGGGGTGGTCTAGGGGAGGAGTTTGGGGAGGGTCTTCAGGAGGAATTAATGAGGTCAATGAGTGATTAAGGGTGGGAAGTCATTGGAGACCACAGACAATGGTGGGCTAGGCCAGTTCAAGAGTGTGTTGATATTTTGATAGGCTCAAGAGTGGGAAATCTAGTAAGGCTTATGGCCTCATGAAAATGCCTCATCAAATGGGGAAATTTAATCAGAGTTGGAGGGGGGTTCCCAGAGCTTGTACCTCAAGGACTCAAGGAGAAGTCAATGGGGCTCCCAGACCCCAACCTCATCAAAGTGATTTTTAAATTGTTTTCTCTTTGACTTCTTTTCCTTGTAAATTGTTTTTGATGGGAAATATTTTCTGTTTTCTTTAACTTTTTCATTTTTTTGCTTTCTTCTTGTTGTAGTAATGAATTAATGTATTAATGTAATTCTGTTTGGTCCATGCTAATTTTCAAGGAGTCTGTTACTTGGGTAAAGTTGTATACCTCTTGTACTAAGCTATTAATTATCCTTCCAAACCTTTCCTCCAGTTTTCCCATTTCTTTTCTAATTCTTTCCTCTAGAGCTCTTATTTCTTGTACAGTGTGACTTCAAACTTAAAAAAAAAATCTCTTGTTTAATTCCCCCACTCATCCCACACCAGGAATTTTAGCAAGTTAAAATTGTGGGCTAGCTGCATTTTACTTTGAGGATTTGCTAGTGTGTATTTTGGAATTATGTTTTTCTCCCTAGTTGGTGTCACAGCCAGCCTGATAATAGCTCTTTGTGTTCAGCATTGTTTGTTTTTTCCAACCTTACTTCTTGGATATATACTTTACAGAAATGCCAGGCCCTATGAACTTCTGGAGGGAATATTAGGGACACTTATGGACTACTGTGGTCCTGCTAAAGCGTTCTCTTCATACTAAGTACGAGCTTTTTTAAAAATCTCAGTACAGGGGCGGCTAGGTGGCGCAGTGAGTAGAGCATCGGTTCTGGAATCAGAAGGACCTGAGTTAGGATCCGGCCTCAGACACTTAATGCACACACAAACAAAACCTAGCTGTGTGACCTTGGGCAAGTTACTTAACCCCAATTGCCCTCCAAAAAAAAAAAAAATCTCAGTACAGCTGAGACCACAGAGTTGCAAATTTTAAAAGTACATTAAGTGGTCTGATCTAGAGTACCATATGATCATGGTCAATATGATATCATATGATCATAGCCCTCCTGGTCTGAGCTTTTCAGTCTCTGGATCCTGATTTGTATCTGGACAATTCAATTACAAGCTTATACCTGAGGGGAACTATAGTAAATTTTTTCTTGCTCCTGCCCTTTCCAACTAGCTAGAATCTTTTTTGGAATTCTCCTACAGAGATACGGTTTTGCTTTTGGTTAGTAATCCCTGACTTAATCACTTACTTGGAACCTGAATCTATTATCCCTCTCTAGGCCTGCTCTGGTTATTTCTTGTTATTCAGTCATATCCCACTCTTCATGACTTCATTTGGGATTTTCTTGACACAGATACTAGAGTAGTTTTCCATTTCCTTCTCTAGCTCATTTTATAGATGAGAAAACTGAGACAAACAGGATTAAGAGATTTGCCAAGGGTCACACAGCTACCAAGTGTCCGATTTGAGCTCAGAATGATGAGTCTTCTTAACTCTAGGCCCAATACGCAATCCACTATACTATTAGCTGCCCCAAATCAGTCCACAAGTCATTCTGAAATGACCCCATATTTTAACCTTGCTTGACTTTGGCTAAGTGTAGCCAGTTTTCAGGAAATGGCAATCCCAATGTGGTCTGATCACTCTGATCCCATCTCTTTAGCACTAATCCCAGTCCCCTATATGAATTGAGGGCCAATTAAAACACTTAGGGAGGATCTCAGGCAGCACTAATCCTGCCTCCTCATGATTACATGATCTAATCAAAATATCTTTGCCCTTAAATGACGGATGGTTACTTTTGTCTATAAAAGCAGAGCTCTGTTTGAATCCCAGGTCAACTCAGCAGCTGGCCCACTACCTCCCGCTGTCTTGGTGTGTCACTAAACTTCTTTTTTTTTTTTTTTTAAACTTTCTGTTCCTGAGTTTTGCCTCTTTAAGCAGGGTGAAGTCCCAAACATAGAATTTTCCTTTTAACACCTATGAGGTGAATTCATGATCATGGCTTGGAAAAATGACTCACTATGTTTTCCTTGGCCTTTCTAATCATTACTTGGTCTGGTGCTTTTCCCAGATTTTGGTTGGATTTGTTGTAGAAGGGAGCTTGGCCATGCTGGTTTCTCCTACTCTACCATCTTTCCTGTCACATGGTATAGCTTAGAACTGCATTAAGACTTTTGGAACACCCTGTAAAATACATATTGAGAAGCAACAGAATATAGTATACACACAGGGCTAGCTTCAGAGTCAAGGTGATCTAGAATTAAGCCCTACCTCTAATATGTTACAATCTTTTTTTAATTTAGTATTTTATTTTCTCCCAATTACATGTAACAACAATTTTCAACATTCATTTTCAAAATTCAATTCCAAATTCTTTCCCTTTTAATGGGTAAAGTGAAACTTCTCAGTTTTGTGGGAGCAAGCTGGAGTCCCCCCTTCTCTCTTCTCCCACTTTACTACTGCCACATCAGCATTAGGCCCCTTCAGGGGTTTTTGACCTTCACCTTTGCTTGTGACCTTTTTCTCTTTCCCTTGCTGTCAGTCAGCATTAAGCTCTTAGCCCCTCCCCCTTCTTCACATTGGTGTTTGCTAAATAAGGACATGAACAGTACCCTGGTTTCCTGTTCCAGGTCCTATCCAATAGGGGGTAGTGGTGGGCTTCTTTGTTACTCACAGTTGGGGAAGATTTTTGTGCTGAGACTGAGAACCCACTCCCAGCCAATGGGAGAAGGGACAGCCAGGGGGAGGGGACTTAACTGTGTTAAGGTATAAATTCTTTTTTTTTTTTTTTAAGCAACTGGGGCTAAGTAACTTGCTCAAGGTTACACGGCTAGTCATTATTTATGCGTGGGTGCTCATTTTCTGAGGCCGGATTTGATCTCGGGTCATCCCAACTCCGAGGCCTGCGCTCTTACTCACTGGGCCACCTAGCCGCCCCTTTTAGGGCAATTGGGGTTAAGTAACTTGCCCAAGGTCACACGGCTAGGTTTTTGTTTGTGTGTGCATTAAGTGTCTGAGGCCGGATCCGAACTCAGGTCCTTCTGACTCCAGGGCAGGACGCTCTACTCACTGCATCACCTAGCCGCCCCTAAGGTATAAATTCTTGTTCTGTCCTTTGTGACAAGCCTCATTCAGCTGGTTCATACTGGTGGAAGGGATGCCCTCTTCTTGCAAGAACTGAATAAACTTCCTCTTCTTCCCTCAAGATACTTCTGACTTTTAATTTTTCTTGGGTAGGGGATTTTGGGGACCCCTGTACTCCACATACCTTCCTCCCCACCGCCTTCATTAAGAAGGAAGGTAATTTGATATAAATTATACATATGTAGTCATGTAAAACATATTTCCATTTTAGTAGTGTTGTAAATAGCCACCACTCCCTATCCCCCAACCCCCCAAAAAAGTACAAAAAATTTTCTTTGACCTGTATTTAGACTACATCAGTTATTTCTCTGGGGATGGATAGTATTTTTCATAATAAGTCCTTCTGAGTTGTCTTGGATCACTGTATTGCTGAGAACAGCAACAGTCACAGTTGATCATTTTACAATATTGCTATCTCTGTGTACAATGTTCTCCTTATTCTACTCCACTATTCTATTCGACTTTGCATCAATACATGTTAGTCTTTTGAAAATTTTCTGAGAGCATCTAGCTTCTAAGTTCTTGTATCACAATAGTATCCACCACAATCATATACCACAAATTGTTCAACCATTCCTCAATTGATGGGCATTTACTCAATTTCCAATTCTTTGCCACTGAAAAGAGATGCTATAAAGATTTCAGCATAGAAACAAATTTTTCTGCATAAAGTTTGAATCATTTCACAACACCAATAGTGTACTATCGCATTGCTTTTCCCACATCTCCTCAAACATTTGTCATTCTCCTTTCTGTGCTATTAACCAATTTAATAGGTGTGAGTTAATACCTCAGTATTGTTTTCATTTGCATTTCCCTAATCAATAGTAATTTAGAGCATTTTTATATGGCTATAAATAGTTTTGATTTATTCATCTGAAAACTGACTGTTCATATTTTTTGATCATTTGTCAATTGGGAAATTGATCTTATTTTCATAAATTTGACTCATTTCTTGATATATTTGAGAGATGAGGCCTTTATCAGAGAAACTTGCTTCAAATTTTTTTCAGTTATGCATTTCCCTCCATCCTATTCCCTCCAATTTATTCTATTCTCTCTTTCCTTTCATCCTATCCCTCCTCAAAAGTGTTTTGCTTCTGACTACTACCTCCATAATCCACCCTCTCTTCTATGAGTCTCCTTCCCCCCTTCTCTTATTCCCTTCCCCTCCTACTTTTCGTAGGGTAAGATAGATTTCTATACCTAATGGAATGTCTATGTTTTGAACCAATTCCAATGAGAATAAGTCTCCAGCATTCCCTACCACCTCTCTTATCTTCCTCTCCTCTATAAAAGCTCTTTCTTGTCTCTTTTATGTGAAAAAATTTACCCCATTTAACCTCTCCCTTTCCTTTTCTCCCAATACATTCCTCTTTCTCCTTAAGTTTTTTCTTTTAGATATCATCCCATAATATTCAACTCATACATGTGTCCTTTGTCTTTATATACTCCTTTTAACTGCCCTAATAATGAGAAAGTTCTTATGAGTTATAAATATCATCTTCCCATGTAGGAATGTAAATAATTCAACCTTAGTAAGTTCTTTATGATTTCCTTTTTCTGTTTACCTTTTTATGCTTCTCTTGAGTCTTGTATTTTGAAGTAAATTGTTCTATTAAGCTCTGAAATTTTCATCTGAAATGTTTGAAAGTACTCTATTTCGTTGATATCTACTTTTTCTGCTTGCAGGACATTTTTGCTGGGTAGGTGATTCTTAGATTTAATCTTTAGCTCCTATGCTCTCCAGAATATCATCCCAAGCCCTCCAGCCCTTTAATGTATAAACTGCTAAATCTTGTGTTATCCTGACTACGGCACCACGATACTTGAGTGGTTTCTTTCTGGCTGTTTGCAATATTTTCTCCTTGGCCTGGGACTTTAAAATTTGACTATAATATTCCTGGCACTTTTCATTTTGGGATCTCTTTCAGGAGGTGATTGGTGGATTCTTTCAATTCCTATTTTACCCTCTGGTTCTGGAATATCAGGGCAGTTTTCCTGGATAATTTCTTGAAAGATAATGTCTAAGTTCTTTTTTTGATCATGACTTTCAAGAAGTCCAATAATTTTGTTTTGTTTTTGTTTTTTTCCCTCCCTTTTTTATTTTTTAGTTTACATCATTAATTTCCACAAACTTTTGAGTTACAAATTTTCTCCCCATTTTTCCCCTACCCACCACCCCAAAATATCAATCCCACTGAATATCCCCTCCCCCAATCTGCTCTCTCCCATATCTTCCCCCATTCTCCCTCTGATTTTCCAGTAGGGCACAGTGGATCTCTATGCCCCAGTGCCTGTATATCTTATTTCCTAGTTGCATGTAAAGTAATAGTAATAATAGTGCATATATATGTTTTTAAACCTTTGATTTTAAAACTTTGAATTCCAGATTCTTTCCCTTCCTTCCTTATCACCCACCCTTACTGGGAAGATAAGCAATTCAATATAGGTTGTACATGTGTAGCTAAGCAAAATATCTCCATAGTGGATATATTGTGAAAGGCTGACTATATTTCCCTACCTTCTATCCCACCCCCACCCCCCACTTGGTCAATTCTCTACTTTGATGCTGTCCCTTTTCAAAAGTGGATGCTTCCGACTTCCATTCCCCCTGCCTATGTTCCCTTTCATTATCCCTCCTATCATCCCCTTACCCCCTACTCTTCTATAGAGTGAGATACCCTATTTAGTGTGTCTGTCATTCCTTCCCTAAGCCAAATTCAATGAGAATAAGGTTGACTCATTCCATTTTGCCTTCCTGTTTTCCTCCATTGTAACCATTTTCCTTTGCCTCTTCTATATGAGAATTTACCCCATTCTGTCTCTCCCCATCTCCTCTCATTATATTCCTCTCTCACCTCTTAATTTCACCTTTTAAGTATCATCCCTTCTGATTAAATTGGTCCTGTGTTCTCTGTCTATGTATACCTGTAGACATATATACACACACTCACATATGTATTCATACACCCATATACCCTCCTATATAGACATATACATAAACATATACTTTTCTATTCCCTTCAACTATTCTTATACTAAGAAAAGTTTCATGAGGTACAATTATCATTTTTCCATGTAGGAATATAAATAGTTCAACTTTGATAGGTTCCTTATGATTTCTTTTCCCTGCTTACCTTCTCATGCTTCTCTTGCTTCTTGTATCTGAATGTCAAATTTTCTGTTGAACTCTGGTTTTTTCATCAAACAAGCTTGAAAGTCCTCTATTACACTAAATTACCATATTTCCCCCTGAAACAAGATACTCAGTTTTGTTGGGTAGGTGACCCTTGGGTTCAGTCCCAGCTCTTTTGCCCTCTGGAATATCATATTCCAAGCCCTTTGATCCCTCAGTGTAGAAGCTGCCAGATCCTTTGTTATCCTGATTGTGTTTTCACAATATTCAAGTTGTTTCTTCCTGGATGCTTGTAATATTTTCTCCTTGATCTGGGAATTCTGGAACCTGGCTATCATATTCCTAAGAGTTTTCTTTTTGTGATCTTTTTCAGAAGGTGATTGGTGGATTCTTTCAAATTTTATTTTGCCCTCTGGTTCTAAAATATCAGGGCAATTTTTCCTTGAGAATTTCTTGAAGGATTATGTCTAGGTTCTTTTTTTTGATCATGACTTTCAGGTAGTTCAATAATTTTTAAATTATCTCTACTGGATCAATTTTCCAGGTCAGTGGTTTTCCCAATGAGATATTTCACATTGCCTTCTATTTTTTATTTGTTTGGGTCTGTTTAATAGTATCTTGATTTCTCATAAAGTCACTAGCTTCCATTTGCTCCAATCTAATTCTGACACCCTAGAAAGCAATCCAGATCCAAGAAGGTTAGAGAAAGAGTGATTACCCCCTCAGACTGGTTGCTTGGTCCCCTTACAATCCGCAGGCTAGAGCTCTGAAGCAGGAGGGCTGTGGAGCCTCAGCTGCCTCTCACACTGGAAGCAAAGGCTGGAATGCGTTCCCAAACTCCCTGTTACTGCAAAGTCTACATTGACCTCTCACTTTGTCTTTGGTGTATGTGGGTTGATAATTATGGAAACTACCATACCTACTGGTGATCTGAAGTCCCTCCAGCCAGCGGCTGGTCAAACCATCCTGAGGCTAAAACCTCTGACTCACATGGGCCTGGGCTTGACTCCAAGAGTGCTTTGCTGACTCCTTCCTGCCGGCCTGGTAGGCTATCTTCAGTGGGAGGTTAGCTTTTCTCTGTCATTTTGTGGGTTCTTTAGCTCCAAAGTTTGTCTAGATTTTTTTTTTTTACATGAATTGTAGGAGGTGCAACCCGGAGCCAATGGAAGTCCTTTTTCTACTCTGCCATCTTGGTTCTGCCCCCAGTCCAATAATTTTTAAATGATCTCTCCTGGATCTATTTTCCAGCTCAGTTGTTTCTTCCTATGAGATGTTTTATAATTTTTTGTTGTTTTGATTTTTTCTTGATGTCTCAGAGTCATTAGCTTCCACTTACTCAATTCTAATTTTTTAATCTTCAATGAGCTTTTGTACTTCCTTCTCCATTTGACCAGTTCTACTTTTTAAGAAGTTCTTCTCTTCCCAAATAGGGTAAACTATCTCATATGAAAAAGGTAAGGGAAAATGGTTACAATGGAGGGGAAGAACAGGAAGGCAAAAGGGATTGGGTCAACCTTATTCTCATTGAACTTGTCGTAGGGAGGGAATGACATACACACTAAATAGGGTATCTTACCCCACAGGAGAGTAGGGGGAAAGGGGATGATGGAAGGGAAGGCAGGCTGGGGCAGGGGAGGGAAGTTGGAAGCACTCACTTTTGAAAAGGGACAGGACCAAAGTAGAGAATAGAACAAGTGAGAGGTGGGATAGGAGGGAGGGAAATATAGTGAGTCTTTTACAATATGTCTACTATGGAAATGTTTTGCATAGCTAAACATGTACAAACTATATTGAATTGTTTATCTTCCCAGTAAGGGCAGGTGACAAGGTAGGAAGATAATGAATTTGGAATTCAAAGTTTTAAAATAAAATGTTTAATATATATATAATTATTATTATCAACATTATTTTTCATCTAACTGGGAAATAAGATACACAGGCACTGGGGCATAGAGATCCACTGTGCCCTACTGGAAAGTTGGAGGGGGAATGGGAGAAGATATGGGAGAGAGCAGCTTGGAGGAGGGGATATCCAGTGGGATTGCTATTTAGGGGTAGTAGGTAGGGGAAAAACGGGGCAAAAATTTGCAACTCAAAATCTTGTGGAAATGAATGATGCAAACTAGAAGTTAATAAAGCATTAGATTAAAAAAAACAAGAAGTTCTTCTCTTCAGTGAATTTTCCTGTATCTTTTTCTATTTGACCAATTCTGCTTTTCAAGGCATTCTTTTCCTCATTGATTTTTGTACTTCTTTTACCACTTGGCATATTCTGTTTTTTTAAGGTGTTATTTTCTTTTTTTTTTTTGTGCCTCCTTTGCCAAGTTATTGACTCTTTTTTTCATAATTTCCTTGTATCACTCTCATTTCTCTTCCCAAGTTTTCCTTTCTCTCTTACTCAATTTTAAAAATCATTTTTGAACATTTCCATGGCTTAAGACTAATTCATATTTTTCTTGGAAGTTCTTGGGAGTTTTGACTTTGCTATCTTCTTTGATCTTTCTTTTCACCATAGTTACTTTATGTGGTCAGATTTTTCTATTGTTTTCTTATTTTCCAAACTATTTCTTTACTTTTAACTCTTTGCTAAAGTGGGGCTCTGCTTCTAGGGTAGAAGGTGCACTGTTCCAAGCTTCAGCAATTCTGTGCAGATATTTTCAGAGATACTTCTAGGGACCTCTAAGTTTTCAGTTTTTCCAAGGTGATATGATCTAAGGAGCGGTGTGTTTACTACTCTCCTGGCCTGTGCTCTGGTCTGTGAATGACCAAAAGCACTCTTTTCTGCCTTGGAACTGTGATGAGGGTTCCTGTTCAACTGCACCTGAAGATCTGGTGTGCTAATACTCCCTTTTGCTCTGATATTGAGACCTAGGACTGTGACCTAGATCTAAGTGCGGGCAAAGCAACAGAGTCCTACCCCCAGTGCCATCAAAGAGATCCCTGAAAGCTCCTTCTGCCAGTTATTTAACCCCCTTACCTCCTGTGGGCTGAGAATTCCAGAAGCAACTGTTGGCACAGGGGATTCAGTCACTCCCAAGGCCTGTTTCTGGTTTGCTGGTGCCAGGTCTCTCTGATGTGGCCTGAGCTAGACTGTGCTCACTCTCACCCTGGTGCAACATACCTTTTCTACCAAACCTCTAAGAAGTCTTGGGCTGGAAAATTGTTTCAGTCTATCCTTTTATGATTCTGCCACTCACAAATTTGTTTTAGGGAATTATTTAAAGGTGTTTGAAGGGCTTTTGGGGGGAGCTCAGGTGAGCCCCTGCTTTTAGGCCATCTTGGCTCCACCACAATATGTTATATTTTTAATAGAACATAAACTCCTTGAAGGCAGAGACTATTTCAGTTTTTCATTTGTAGCATAGAAGACTAGCTATGGTACAAATAAACCTTATAATGACACTAAGATTTGGGGGGCAGCTTCTATAATATATTAATGTTTGTTATTACAATTATTTTACATTCTCCTTAATTTATTGCTATGACCTAGGATTACCAATTTCCAACAATGTCACCTGACTTAGCAGACTATGGAACAAGTTGTCATCCCAATGTCTTTGGCATCAGTTCTAACTAAGCACCCCAAATCCACAGAAATCCTTTTATTATTATATAGTACATGTTTTTGGTGCATTTGTTTCTATTCTCCTTTTTATTTTTGAGGCTGCTCCCTTAAGCATGCATGTAATACAATGTTTGTATACAGACTGGTAATTGACTCCCCTCCTTTTTGAACTCTGGGCAGGACATCTTTCAGTGTGAGCTAAGTCACTGAGTAGAGAGAAGGGAGTGCCAAACCTGCTTTTCATGCAGGAATTTTCTAGGACAGCTAAATATATCTTGCTCACCATTTTTTCCCTAGAAGATTTCAGGCTTGTGATTCTGTTTTTATCATGATTTTCCAGTGCCTGGGAAAAAGTTGCTTAACCTATCTTCCTTGTATTCCCCAGCTTATTTTTTGTTTGTTTGTTTATAGTAGGGGAAGAGAGGAAGATGACAGTGAAAAGGTGTGCAGTAAAGATGAACTCATTTAAAGAGTTCTTTGAAGAATAAAAGTGCTCTCTGATATATTGAGTATTAGGTTTAAGCCAAGATACTTCCTCCTCCTCTTAAAACGTTAGCTTTTGAAAGATAAACAATGATAATTGTTTTAAAAAACTACTTCACTGGGGTCTCTTATGATAATGATGGTGGTTGGGGAGAGAAAAAAAATTAAGAAGCAGGGAAAGAAAAGCCAAAACGCTCCACACATTTGCCTCACTGACTGCCAAAAGAGATGTGACTCAAACATTTCATAGTTTTTTTCTGGTAGATTGCATTACTCTAAACTGTAAATAAGCAGGGAGAGATAGGAGGAAAGAGTTAAATCCTCAGCATCCTTTCAATTCTCTTCTTCCCCCACTTTTTTTTGCTCAAATATTCCACTTTGAATAGTGTGTGGGAAATTGGCATTTCCAGTGAATAAAAATCAACTGGCAAACAACAAAAGGGAAAGGAAGGAATGCTGTTGGATGTTGTATGGCTTATCTTGTCTTGTCAGAGAAAGAACATGTGTGAATCAATTGGTCTATGATGAATCTCACCTACATATCTGGCTCCCATTCAGATGTGTTTGGTTCTTATGCCAAATTCATTCATTTGAGATGTCTAAAAAACAACACATATAACTATTTTTCAGCCACTTAAGGCTTAAAACAGGGAAGACCATGAAAGTACCATGGGTGAACAAATGTCCAAATGTTCCACTTGAGCAAATGTGCTCACTTTTGTTTTCTTTTAAGGAAGCACTTAAAAAGAAAAATCTAATCGGCCTGGAGACCAGAAAAAGCATCTGTAGCATTCTAGCATTTCAAAAAGGTTATTAATCTGATCTTTCCAAAGGAAGCATTCCTTTTAAGAAAATACTCATACACACATACTTAAGACTTTTTGTGATTTCAAAATAATTCTATTAATACATAATAATTCCTCTGTTGACCTTGAAACATGGTTAGAGGTGGGGAGAGAGGAAGTATTTTCCCAAATGTCTTAATAGCAATGCTTTCTTCTATGGGAATGTAAAAGTGTATGGTATTTCCCCTTTGTTAGGCAGTAAGTAAACATTAGCTTATTGAAATAAACTTTGTCTAAAGTAAGTCAGAACACTGGAGCATCAGTCTTAGGGCTTAGTTCATTTCCCAACCTCAATGTTCTTTAGGAGCAGAGGGTCATTGGACTGCAAAAATTCTGTCTGAGCAATGATCAGAGAACTGATCCATTGCTTACTGATTGCTCACACTTTACCAAAGAGGTACTTGTCAATGCCCACTTTATTCCCACAGCTCAGTAAGGTATTCAAATTAATAAGAACTTTGGAGAAGAAAAGAACATTTCAACAAAAGAGTGGTAGTTAAACAATGAAGATTATGATTAGCTACTCGAAGAAAAGCCTAGCTTTATATACCCAAAGGAGGTCAAGTAAAGTTATAGAAAGTTAACATCCATCACCAAGATTTTTTCCCATTACATCAGGTCCTGGAGTGTTGCTGTTGAACTCATCACTACTGGTAGCCAATGCAGTAAAATTCCAATGATCTTAAATGCATTTCAAAAAAAAATTAACCTTTAAAACCCCAATGAGTTAGCATGGTCCATTATGCTCTTTGGAGAAAAGAGTGCTGTACACAAAGCAAACGAAAAAGACATTGGCCAAAGAAACTTCAATTTGTCCTTGGAAAGACCTAAACTGACTGTAGTATAGAGGAAAGGTATCAAACTCATAGATTTGGCCAACTCCTGAGTGGGGCCTGAACCAGATTAAAATGTAATTTAGAAGCATTTAACAAAATAAGTAAAAAACAATACAACAGAGATTATGTTAATTTGGAGTTTTCTAAGTCAATATGCAGCCCGCAGGGATCTCATTTCTATTTGAGTATAATATTACTAGATAGAATCATATATGGACACTTTGAGCAACTAGCAATAGAGAGGCATTTTCATAGCAATGCCACTTTTTTGGGGGTGGAAACTAAAAATTACTGGTCACTTCCAAGGAGGAACAAAATGGTAGAGTAGAGAAAGCTGAACTTTCCCAATATTCCCCCACCAAATAGCTTTAAAATAATGTCAAAAATCAAATTCTGGAGTGGCAGAGTCAAGAGAAGGTCAGAATGAGTCATTCTTCCATACTAAGACAACAAAGGAGGTCAGAAAAATAGATATGTGGCATGCGGGGAGGAGGTTAGCTATAGCCCGTGTAGAGGAAACAACTGTGGTGGGACTAGATTGTGGTGACAGAAGCAGCATCTGTTTCAGGAACTTTCAAACCAGATGGTAAGATCTAGCAACTTGAAAGAAGGAGATTACTGGGGTGGAGCCAAGATGGCGGAGTAGAAACAGCACTTCCAAGGCACTCTCGTCCACACCACTTCAAAATCATGTAAAAGGGGACTCTGAACAACTTCTGGAGCTCCAGCCCCCACAGAATGACACAGAGAAGCTGACCTCCCACTGAGGACAGCCAGGAAGCCCTACAGGGAGTGGCCAGTGCAGCACTCTGGGAAGCATCAGCAAAGCACTCTGGGAGGCCAGCCCAGGCCCTCTTGAGCCTCAGTTTTAGCCCCAGGGCAGCCGGGCCAGCAGCTGGCTAGAGGGAATACCAGCAGCTGTGGTGATTCCTGGATTATCAACACAGATATGCCTAGGACAAAGTGAGAGGTTAGTGCCCTATGGACTTTGAGACCAGTATTTGGGAGCGCATCACCTTCTTCTTCCCCTGGGGGCTAGAAGTGACTGAGGAAATGTGGCATCACCGCCATTTTGCAGCTTCAGTTCCAGCTTCAGCTCCTGGCCTGCCAACTGTAGGTAGATCCAGCAATCAGTCTGGGGGTTAATTGCTCTTGCTTTAATCTCCCTGGATCTGGATTGCAGTCTGGGGTGGAGGTCTTGGAATGGGTATCCAGCTTGCCAGAGCATGTGAAGGCTTCACAGAGGCCACCCAACTAATACCTCCGGAAGTTGAGAAGACCCCAACGTTTGGGACAGAAGTTCCCCTGTCTAGTGGCAGAGTCCTACTGTGGCAACATGCCCAAAAGTCAAGTAATTAAGTGGCAACATGCCAAGGCAAAGGAAACAAATTAAACAGAAAAATGCAAACTTAGACTCCTATTTTGGGGGCAAAGAGGTTCGAATCATGGAACAGGAGGAGGAGTGTGAGGTCAGAACTCCTGCACCAAAAACCCCAAATGAAAATACAAGCAGGTTACAGGCCATAGAGGACCTTAAGAAGGATTTTAAAAACCAAATAAGAGAAGTGGAGGAAAAATTGGGAAGAGAAATGAGAAGGATACAGGAAAAGTATGAAATGAGAGTCAACAGCCTGACTGAGGAAAATAACACCTTAAAAAGTAGACTGACTCTAATGGCAAAGGAGGCTCAAAATGGCAATGAGGAGAAGAATGCCTTAAAAAGCCGAATTTGCCAGATGGAAAAAGAATCTCAAAAGCTCACTGAGGAGATTCATTCCTTCAGAGTTAGACTGGAGCAAATGGAAGCTAGTGACTTAATGGGAAATCAAGATTCTGTTAAGCAGATCCAAACAAATGAAAGAATAGAAGGCAATGTGAAATATCTCATGGGAAAAACCACTGACCTGGAAAATCGATCCAGGAGAGACAATTTAAAAATTATTGGACTACCTGAAAGCCATGACCAAAGAAAGAACCTAGAAATCATCCTTCAAAAAATTCTCAAGGAAAATTGCCCTGATGTTTTAGATTCAGTGGGGGAAATAGAGGTTGAAAGAATCCACCTATCACCTCCTGAAAAAGATCCCAAAAAGAAACCTCCCAGGAATATTATAGCCAGGCTCCAGAATTCCCAGAGAAAATACTACAAGCAGCCAGGAATAAACAATTCCAATACTGTGGAAACACAATCAGAATAGCACAGGACCTGGCAGCTTCTACACTGAGGGATAGAAGGGCATGGAATATGATATTCTGTAGGGCAAAGGACCTGGGATTAAAACTAAGAATCACATACCAAGAAAAGCTGAGTATTTTGTTTCAGGGGAAAATATGGTCATTCAGTGGAATAGAGAACTTTCAAGCATTCTTTTTTTTTTTTATAAGCAATTGGGGTTAAGTAACTTGCTCAAGGTTACACGGCTAGTCATTATTTATGCGTGGGTGCTCATTTTCTGAGGCTGGATCTGATCTCGGGTCATCCCAACTCCGAGGCCGGCACTCTTACTCACTGCGCCACCTAGCCGCCCCTTTAGGGCAATTGGGGTTAAGTAACTTGCCCAAGGTTACACGGCTAGGTTTTTGTTTGTGTGGATTAAGTGTCGGAGGCCGGCTCCAAACTCAGGTCCTTCTGATTCCAGGGCCGGCGCTCTATTCACTGCGCCACCTAGCCGCCCCACTTTCAAGCATTCTTGAGGAAAAATCCAGAGTTGAATAGAAAATTTGACATTCAAACACAAAAAGCAAGAGATGCTTGAGAAGGTAATCAGGGAAAAGAAATCAAAAGGAACTTATCAAAGTTGAACTATTTACATTCCTACATGGAAAAACAATATCTGTGACTGATGAAACTTTTCTCAGTATGAAAATAATTGAAGAAGAGTATATGGGCATATGAATACATATGTGAATGTGTGTATATATGTTTACAGGTATACATGGATAGAGGGCACAGGTTGAATTTGGTGGGAAGGGATGATACTTAAGGGGTCAAGTTAAGAGGTGAGAGAGGAATGTGGCATGAGGGGATGGGGAGAGACAGGGTGGGGTAAACTATCTCATGTAGAAGAGGCAAGGGGAAGTGGTTGCAGGGGAGGGGAAGAACAGGAAGGCAAAAAGGTAAAACCATATTCTCATTGAATTTGGCTCAGGAAGAGAGTGACATGCAAACTAAATGGGATATCTCACCCTGTAGGAAAGTAGGGGGAAGGGGGACGAGAGGCGGGATGGTGAAAATGAGGGCATTCTGGGGGGAGGGGAGGTTGGAGGTACCCACTTTCAAAGAGGGACAGGATCAAAGTAGGGAATGGACCAGGTGGGGGTGGGGTGGGATGAGTGGGAGGGAAATAATAGCAGTCTTTTACAATATATCTATTATGGTAATGTTTTGCATAACTATACATGTACAACACATGCTGCATTGCTTATCTTCCCAGAGGGAGTGGATGACAAGGGAGGAAGGGAATGGATCTGGAATTGAAGTTTTAAAATTAAATGTTTCAAATATATATAAATACTGTTATTAGTACTATTTTGTATGTAATTGGAAAATAAGATGTGCAGGCATTGGGGCACCGAGATTCACCTTGCCCTAATCGTAACGTCAAAGGGGGTATGGGAGAAGATATGGGAGAGAGAAGATTGGATGAGGGGATATCTTGTGGGACTGCTATTCTGGGGTGGTAGGTAGGGGAAAAAGGGGGAACAATTATAACTCAAAATCTGATGGAAATGAATGATGTAAACCAGAAGTTAATAAAGCATTTGTTGAAAAGTTAAAAAGAAAAGCAAAGAAAAGAAACATGGACCTATAAAACAATAAAGTACATAATATTGCCATAAATTTTTCTAATAAATGCATCTTCTATTCCTAAGCACTGAAACTTTTTCTTTAAAAAAGATGTAATCTAAAATATATACCTTTTCTGTACCTTTTAGAAAAAAAAAAGAAAGAAGGAGATTACAATGTACTCCTGTGATAAACCTGAGTGCAGAACCAGGCACTGTTTGGCGACTCCACTGCCTACACCAACTTCTAGGTCGTGGTTCAAGGGCAGAGAATAGCACTTTTGGGCAAGAGGGAGTGGGAGCTACTAGGAATAATTGTTTGGCAACTCTCTTATCAATACCCACTTCTGGGTCATAGTTCAAGGAGAGGAGACCTTTTAGTCAAGAGGTAATGGAATCCCTGAGGAGTAGAATTCCTTCTGCCCCCAAAGGATCAGGGATTCTAAGGAATAGCGTAAGTTCCATTTCCATCTAGGAGGAGCCCTGATGGACATACTGTTTTCACTTTGTTTTTTTCCTTTCTTTTGGCTTTCTCATTTTGTTCTGATTTTTCTTTCACAACGTGACTAATTTGAAAATATGTTTAATATGATTGTGCATATATAGTGTATATCAGATTGATTGCTGTCTTGGGGAAGGGGGAGAGAAGGAAAAAATTTGGAACTTAAAATCTTGTAAAAGTGCATGTTGAAAACTATCTTCACATGTAATTGGAAAAAATTACTATTTTAATAAGTAAAATACTATTCTGTGGAAAAAATAAAATAATATCAGACAATAAAAAATACTTAGGAATTTGTCTGTGAAGAAAAACCTGAAGGTTATATGAATACAGTTACAAATTACTTTTCCCACAAATAAAGACGTATCTAAACAACTGGAGAAATATTAATTGTTCATGGGCAGGCTGAGCCAATATAATGAAAAAGTCAATTCTGCCTAATTTACTTTTTTTTTTATTAAACAAATGCTTTATTAACTTCTAGTTTACATCATTCATTTCCACCAGATTATGAGTTACACTTTTCCCCCACTTCTTCCCCACCCACCACCCCAGAATAGCAGTCCCACTAGATATCCCCTCATCCAATCTGCTCTCTCCCATATCCTCTCCCATACCCCCTTCGATTCTGCCACCAGGGCAAGGTGAATCTCCGAGCCCCACTGCCTGGACATCTCATGAAACATTTAATTTTAAAACTTTGATTTTCAGATCCATTCCCCTTCTCCCTTGTCACCCACTCCCTCCGAGAAGATAAGCAATTCAGTATGTGTTGTACATGTGCATCTATGTGAAACATTACCATAGTATATATATTGTAAAAGACTGCTTATATTTCCCTCCCACCTGTCTCACCTCCCACCTGGTCCATTCCCTACCTTGATCCTGTCCCTCTTTGATAGTGGGCACCCCCAACCTCCCCTCTCCCCAGAATGCCCTCCCCTCCATCATCCCCCCTCCCATCCCCCTTTCCCCTACTCAGGAGAGTGAGTGAGGGCAAGATATTCCATTTAGTATGTATGTGATTCTCTCCTTGAGCCAACTTCAATGAGAATATGCTTTTGCCTTTTTGCCTTCCTGTTCTTCCCCTCCCCTGCAACTACTTCCCCTTGCCTCTTCTACATGAGATAGTTTACCCTACCCTGTCTCTCTCCATCTCCTCCTGCCACTTTCCTCTCTCACCTCTTGACTTCACCCCTTAAGAATGATCCCTTCCTTGGGGTGGCTAGGTGGCTCATCGAGCAGAGAGCCAGCCCCAGAGCCAGAAGGACCCGAGCTCAGATCCGGCCCCAGACACCCAACACACAAACAAAAACCCAGCCACGTGAACCTGGGCAAGTCACCCAACCCCAATTGCCCTCCAAAAAAAAATAATAATCATCCCTTCCCATCAAATTCAACCTGTGCCCTCTATCCATGTATACCTGTGAACATATGCCATGTACCCTTCTTCAATTATTTTCATAATGAGAAAGGTTTCATCAAACACAGTTATTGTTTTTCCATGTAGGACTGTAAATAGTCCAACCCTGACAAGTTCCCCTTGATTTCTTTTCCTTGATTACCTTCTCAGGCATCGCCTGCTTCCTGTGTCTGAATGTCAAATTTTCTATTCAACTCTGGTTTTTTCATCAAGAATGCTTGAAAGTCCTCTAATCCACTGAATGACCATATGTTCCCCTGAAACAAGATACTCAGTTTTGCTGGGTAGGTGACCCTTGGGTTCATTCCCAGCTCCTTTGCCCCCTGGAATATCATATTCCATGCCCCTCTATCCCTCAATGTAGAAGCTGCCAGGTCCTGGGCTATTCTGATTGTGTTTCCACAATATTGAAATTGTTTCTTCCTGGCTGCTTGGAGTATTCTCTCCCTGATCTGGGGATTCTGGAACCTGGCTACAAAATTCCCGGGAGTTTTCCCTTGGGGATCCCTTCCAGGAGGTGATCTGTGGACTCTTTCAACCTCCATTTTGCCCTCTGGGTCCAAAACATCAGGGCAACTTTCCTTGAGAATTTCTTTAAGGATGATTTCTGGGTTCTTTCTTTGATCATGGCTTTCAGGTAGTCCAATAATTTTTAAATTATCTCTCCTGGATCTATTTTCCAGGTCAGTGGTTTTTCCCATGAGATATTTCACATTGCCTTCTATTCTTTCATTTGTTTGGATCTGTTCAATAGTATCTTGATTTCTCATAAAGTCACTAGCTTCCATTTGCTCCAGTCTAACTCTGAAGGAATGAATCTCCTCAGTGAGCCTTTGAGATTCTTTTTCCATCTGGCAAATTTGGCCTCCTAAGGCATTCTTCTCCTCATTGCCTTTCTGAGCCTCCTTTGCCATTTGAGTTAGTCTATTTTTCAAGGTGTTATTTTCCTCAGTCAGGCTGTTGATTGTCATCTCATACTTTTCTTGCATCTTTTTCATTTCTCTTCCCAGATTTTCCCCCACTTCTCTCATCTGCCTCTCAAGGTCCTCTATGGCCTGTAGCCAGCTTGTATTTTCATTTGGGGCTTTTGGTGCAGGAGTTCTGACCTCACAGTCCTCCTCCATGCTTTGAGCCTCTTTGCCCCTAAAATAGGAGTCCAATGCTGAACCCCTCTGTTTATTTTGCTTCGTTTGCCTAGGCATATTGCCACTTAATTACTTGATCTCTGGGCTTGTTGCCACAGCGGGACTCCGCCACCAGACAGGGGAGCCTCCACCCAAACGTGGGGTCTTCACAACTTCCGCCAGTTGGGTGGCCTCTGTAAAGCCTCCACCCACTCTGGTAAGTTGGATACCCACCCCAAACTTCCCCCCCAGACCACAATCCAGATCCAGGCAGTTCAAAGCAAAAGCGATTAACCCCCAGACTGATTGCTGGATCCTCCCACCGTTCGCAGACCAGGGGCTAGAGCCACTACTGACACTGCAAAATGGCTTCTGTGCAGCTGTTTCTCCAGCAGCCCTCCGCCCCCAGGGGAGGAAGCCACGCGCTCCCCAAACACTGGTCCCAAAGTCCATAGGGCACTAACCTCTCACTTTGTCCTAGGCATATCTGTGCTGATAATTCTGGAATCGCCACAATTGCTGGTATTCTGGGGTTCCACCAGCCGGCTGAAGGCCTGGCCGCCCTGGGGCTAAAACTGCGGACCTGGGCTTGGCTCTGTGGGCTGTGCTGTCAGTTCCCAGCACGCTGGGCTGCCTGCTCTCAGAGCACTGCGCTGGCTGCTCCCTGCAGGGCTGCTGAGCTGTCCTCAGCAGGAGGTTAGCTTCTCTGTACCGTTCTGTGGGTGCTGTGGCTCCAGAAGTTGTTAGGAGCTCCCTTTCACATTATTTGAAATTTGTGTGGGGCAGAGCACATTGGAAATGCTGTTTCTACTCTGCCATCTTGGCTCCGCCCCTCCAATTTACTTTTTCAATGCCATACCAAACTACCCCCCCCCCAAAATATTATAGTACTAGAAAAAAATAGAAACAAAATTCATTTGGAAGAACAAAAGGCAAGAAATATAATGGAATAAAATGTGCATATCCATTGACTCAGCAATACCCCCTACTAGGTCTGTATCCTGAAGAGATCAAAGAAAGGGGAGATGAACCTATTCGTACAAAAACATAGCAACTTTTTTTTTTGGGTGGCATAAAGTTGGAAATAGAGGGATGACCAAGAATTGGGGAATGGCTGAACAAGTTGTGGTATATGATTGTGATGGAATACTATCATGCTATATATAAGAAATGGTGATCCAGATATTTTCAGGAAAACCTGGGAAAACTTATATGAACTCATGCAGAGTGAAGTGAGCAGAACCAGGAGAACAGTGTATGTAGTGACAACAATATTGTAAAGGTGATCAACTTTGAAAGACTTAGCTACTCTGATCAAGACAATGCCCAAGACAATTCCCAGTAACAACAACAGAGCACCCATGATGAAAAATGCTATCTACATTTAGAGAGAGAACTGATGAACTCAGCACAAATTGAAGTGTATTTCTTTTTACTTCCTTTTTGTTGTTGTGTTTGTGTGTGTGTGTGTGTGTGTGTGTGTGTGTGTGTGTTACTTTTGCAACTTGGCTAATATGGAAATATGTTTTTCATGACTTCATATATATAATTGTAATCAAATTGCTTTCCTTCTAAGGAGTGAGAGGGGCAGGAGGGAAAGAATTTAGGGATCAAAAACTTTTAAAATTATTATTAAAATGTTTTACATATGATTTTGGAATAGTTAACAAATAAATATAATTTTTAAAAAGGAAAGAAAAATTATTGTGGACCTTGTTAATAACATAAGCTATTCCCCTTGATTAGACTGAGTCACAGAATCATAAGATCTCAGAGGTTCAATAGACCTCAGAATCTATCTAATCCAAGCTATAACTGAATGTGAATCCATATAATCTATAATATTCCCCTGAACTGGTTATCTAATCTCAACTTGGACCCCCTCCAATGACATAGAACAACTGAGTCATTGGACTGTAGGATTTAGATCATGAAGCCACTTCAGAATTCATCTAGTCTAAGCTATTCATTTCATGGAAAGGGAAATTGAGGCTCATAGAGGTTAATTGATTTGCCTAGGGATGCATAGGTAACGAATACCAAAGCTTGGATTTTAATGAACTTTTCTTAATTTAAATTTTTGTCCTTTCCACATCCAGATGCAGATTGATTACAGTGACATTTCTGCCACGACAATTAAAAGAGCTGTGGAACGGACAAGGGCCTGGTATAGCATTGGTATGGCTGGTATTTAAGTAGCTGTGAAAAAGCATGCAGTAGGTGTGAATGGAATGCATATGGGTGATGCTTGGAACTTCATTCCAGCATCTATGTTGTGAGTGGAGATGTTTATAACTGTATTGATATTATTATCATTGTGGCAAGTGGAGATACTTATGACTGAACTGGTACTAGCTTGATGTGTTTCATAGCATTGATAAGGCTGGCATTTAAGTAGTTGTGATAGAACATGTGGTAGGAGTGAGTTTGTGAGGGAAAACAGGTGACAGTGGGAACTTCATTTTAGTATCCATGTGGTGAGTGGAGAAGTTTATGACTGCACTGGTAGTAGGTTGAGGTGTTTCTTGCTCCAGAGCCCAAACAAAGCATACAGAGACATAACTCGGAATTTTGGAATCTAGAACAATTCATAAACCTTTCTCAGAGTAAAGGATAAAAGGAGCACTATCAGGTGGTTAGGATAGGGGTAGAGTTCATTTCCATGGGGGAGCAGGACACCAGTAGAAAGTCATATATGTTTTAAAAGTTTAGGTAGCACAACAGAGGGTAGTACAGGAGGAGAAGCTCGCTTATTCACTCACAGGTAGTAGTTTCCTATTTTAGTTAATTAAAGGTGATAAATAGGGCTGAGCTCAGTTTTGTCTTTAGTTTTTGATCTCTAAATTGAAAGGGCCCTTAATGCCCTCTAAATTCAATTACCTGTGGAAAAAGTCCCAGTTTCCCCACTCTAGTCACTACTCTGACAGAATGCACCAGAATTAGGGGAGTGATGATGATGTAGTCAGATTCAATCCAGGCCAGTTTATTTGAATACTATGAACCCAATAATAGGAACCTTATAAAGGATGTAATCAGGCACATATTTCAAATCTCCCTATCTGGAAAAGAGCATACTGTGCCAGAAGCCAGTGGCTATGCTTAAGAAAAATAAGATTAGGACAATGGAAATTTGAATACCCAAAATGTGTCACATAGTTTCATGTGACTAATGCCACCAGAGGAACTGGCTAAAAAAGTATTATTGCATCATAGCAATAGTCTCAGGACTACTAGAAAAAACTCAAGCCCATCTTCTATAAGCTGATTTCATGATTGAATAGAAAAGGTGACACAGCATTATTATTATTCAGAGAGTGAATTTAGAATTGCAGTGTGGGAGAAAAGTGGGCTTGAAATTGACTTTGAAGAATACAGCTAGGGTATTTTTTATTTTAATACAGAACTTTTTTAATGATAGAGCTCAAATAAATGATCAAAATTATTGAGTTGTTCCATGAATATGGTGTAATTGGAATGGGAATTTGAAGATCTTTCCTGCCCCTTAATAGACCTAGGGGGGTGTTTGAAGACCTCACCCGCTTTTAAAGTAAACTCTGCCCCCTAATAGGCTGAATGTAGTCACATGGAGCCTGTGGTGGGAGGAGTTTGCTGAAGGGTGAAGCAGAGACCGCAGGAAGCTTCCCCGACGTGAAGACAAACTCTGCGCCCTAATAGGCTGAATGTAGTCACATGGGGTCGGTGGTGGGAGGAGTTTGCTGAAGGGCAGCAGAGCCAACAGGAAGCTGGTCAGAGCTAGCCAGAAGGTGGATGAGAGAGAGGACGCTAAGGCAAGGAGATAAGAGAATTTTGTGAGTAAATTTTGATCTTGTATTAGGGTGGGAAGACTGAAGGATGGCATATGGCTCTCAGCTTTTGGTTAGAATAGTAACAATGATGATGAGTATATCAATAGTAGCTCCTTATCCTTTCCAGAAGCAATAACATTATAATTTCATAATACTGTTCCCAGAAAAGAAGGTAAAAAGTGGAGGTGGGTTATCTACAATAGGGTAGATGGCAAGATACCCTGTATGGTCAGCTGGGTGGAGTCCTGGCATTGTTTTAGGCCAGCTTGATATAGTGGGGTAGGCTACTAATCAATGGAGCTCAGAACCAGGGTGTGAGTTCCATTGTTAAAGAGATTCTCTCTCTCTCTCTCTCTCTCTCTCTCTCTCTCTCTCTCTCTCTCTCTCTCTCTCTCTCTCTCTCTCACACACACACCCCTAGCTAATCAGTTGCTTACATTTATTCCCCATAAATTTGAAAGTGTGTAAGTCACCAAAATAAGTTTCATGATTCCCAGAGTGGAAGAAGTTTTAATTTGTGGAAACCTTACAACATATGGGCAAGGAAAATGTCAGTCACTCTCATTTTACTGGATATTTTTGTCAGACTCACAGAAAATCTTTTTAAGAAATTAATTTTGAAATAAAGTCTGGAGAAGAGATTTAAAAGCAGAGATTTCTTAATATTTTCCCCTCATTATGAATCTTCCTAAAAGATGCCTTTCCATATTCTGTCATATGCCAAGGATGCCCTCTTCCTTTTTGCCAAACCACATTCCTGTTTCCTTTCTAAACTTTGTTCTAAATTCACTTCCTCCTTGAAGTTAACCCTATTGAACCCCACCTGACTTTGATTAACCCATTCATTTCAGTATTCAATCAGTATTCCTGCACAATAGACTGTGTGTGTGTGTGTGTATATATATATATATATATATATATATACACACACACACACATATATATACACATACACATATATACAGATATACACACGTATATACATATATACACACATATATACATATATACACATATATGATATCCACTCATTCTTATGTTCCCTTATATTTGTGGCTATATATATTGATATAGATATATAGACAAATACACATGTAACAGATGGCTTAGATTGGTTCCTCTGCTGGGGCCCAAGGTCCTGAAGACCCTTAGTTAGAGTGGAACTTCTTATTTAGGACAGAAACCATAGCCAGATGGTAATTGGAGGGCAGAGTTTTTCTGCAAAAGTGGCAATTTTAAAATCTAAACAAGTGAGTTGGGGCTGGAAAGAGAGGTGTAACAATTGCAGCAGCAACAGCAATAAACAACAGGTGCCAATGGAAGCTTTTTCTAGAAGACCCACTAATATTTGTAGTGACCAGAGCTTTTTCCTTTTTCTGGACCACCACTTAGTTTATTAATACAGAGTTACTAAATTATGCCTACTTGGAGAAAACATAGGAATGACAGTGAATTTATTCCACTCTGTTCCTCTTTTCATTTTTATTATCATATACAACAGGTTATTCTTCTGTTATTTTGAATTATGCTTATGGGTTTTTGTATGACAGTTTTCTAGAGAAGATTATTTTAATTGATCCCTGAGTTAGTTCCTTTTTTTTTTTTTTTTTAAAGAACAGGATCATTTAGTTTGCTTCCATCAGGATTCAGGCTCAGTTCTTTCTAGTTATATCTCTGGATGGCGCATTTCTCACTTTCTTGAGTCTTTCGGGATTAACTTATATCACTGCATTGCTGAAAAGAGTCCAGTCTGTCATAGTTGGTCATCACAGATATGATATGTCTGTGATTGTATACAAATTTCTTCTGATTCTACTCTTCTCGCTCAGCATCAGTTTGTATAAGTCTCTCCAGGTAATTATGAAATCCGTCACCTCTTTGTTTCTTATAGCACAATAATATTCCATTACATTTATATACCACAACTTGTTTAGCCATTCCCCAATTGATGGGCACCCCTTTAGTTTCCAATTCTTTGCAACCACAAAAAGGGCTGCTAAAAATATTTTTGTACATATGAGTCTTCCTCCCACTTCTATGATCTCTTTGGGATATAACCCTAGAAGTGGTATGGCTGGGTCAAAGGGTATGAAATTATTTATAATCCTTTGGGCATAATTCCAGATTGCTCTCCAGAATGGTCGGATAAGTTCACAACTCCACCAGCAATGTCTTAGTGTTCCAATTTGTCCACATCCACTCCAGCATTTGTCACTTTCTTGTTTTGTCATCTTAGCCAATCTGACTGGAGGGATGTGGTATCTCAGAGTTGTTTTGATTTGCATTTCTCTAATTAATAGTGATTTAGAGCATTTCTTCATATGCTTATAGATATCTTTAATTTCTTTCTCTGAAAATTTCCTGTTCATATCCTTTGACCACTTATCTATTGGGGAATGACTTGTATTCATATAGATTTGGCTCAATTATCTATAAATTTTAGAGATGAGTCCTTTATCAGAGACACAAGTTGTAAAAATTCTTTCCCAATTTCCCACCTCCCTCTTGATCTTGGTTACATTGGCTTTGTTTGTACAGAAGCTTTTCAATTTAATGTAATCAAAATTATCCATTTTGCATTTTATAATGCTCTCTAATTCTTGTTTGGTCCTAAAGTCTTCCCCTCTCCACAGATCTGTCAGGTAAACTATTCCTTGCTTTCCCAAATTACTTACAGTATCATCCTTTACACCTAGATCATGCACCCATTTGGACTTGATTTTGGTATATGGTGTTAGATAATGATCTATGCCCAGTTTCTGCCATACTGTATTCCAGTTTTCCCAGCAGTTTTTGTCAAATAGTGCATTCTTATCCCAAAAACTGGGGTCTTTGGGTTTATCGAACAATAGATTGCTATATTCATTAACTGCTGGGTCTCCTGCACCTAATCTATTCCATTGATCCACTACTCTACATCTCTGCCAATACCAAGCAGTTTTGATGACTGCTGCTGTATAATACAGATTAAGATCTGGCATAGCTAGTCCACCTTCCCTAGCATTTCTTTTCATTAATTCCCTTGATATTCTAGACCGTTTGTTTTTCCAAATAAATTTTGTTATTATTTTGTCTAACTCTAGAAAGTAGTTTTTTGGTAAATTGATTGGTATGGCACTAAATATATAGTTTAGTTTGGGTTAGTTCCTTTTTTATAGAGAATAAAATATGTATGGGAAAGCTGATGGATCATTGAATATAATAAAAAACAAAGTTTGGGGTTTCAAATGTTTAGGAATTTTATTAATAAAATGTATTATATGCTTCTTGGACATGTGACCATCAAACTAGAGAATTAAACACTCTTTAATGATCAAAATTATTGAGTTGTTCCATGAACATGGTGTAATTGGAATGGGAATTTGAAGATCTTTCCTGCCCCTTAATAGACCTTTCTAATCCTCTAAATCTGCTCCAAAATAATATTGCTGTATAAGAGATAAAGCAATTTCAGTGTCCTCCACAATCTAAGATCTGAAACACCCTAATAAGTTAAAAACCCAATGAACTAATTACAGAGCAGGTTAATCCCTATTTCCAGATGTGCTGACTCACTACCCCCTTGCCAATCAGCATCAAGCTCTGGCATGTTTTCTATCCACACATTTGCTGCAGTACTCAATTCTGTATCATACATTTCTGCAGTATGGAAAACTGAAAATTTTATCAGAAGCTTGCTATGGCTGGATCCGCAGCATGGTAGTCCTCTGTGCTATAAGGATACTTAGATAACTAAGGAGCAGAGGGAACTGGGATGGGATGACAGCATGCATGTTCATCCACCAGGTCTGAGGTAAAGATGTTTAGTGCAAGGAAAGAAACCAACCATGAAGATATTATTAACTGAAGGGTATATGTCTTCCAGATAGTCTAGTGGAGTCCAGTCATAGATGAATAAATATTTCAAAAAAAAAAAAAAAGGAAAATGAAGTAATACTTGATGAGGCAGAAAGTGTTATGCATTCCAAAGAAGACATGGAACCACAACAGGATACTCCTAAAGGATTTAAGGAACAAAAATTGTATGTATGTGTGTGTGTGTGTGTGTACGTGTGTATATATGTATATACATACATATATACACACACATATATTCACATATATACACACACACACATATATATACACATATATAGATACACACATACACATACATACATATTTATATTTATTTTAAACTTTCTACTTTTGCAATGATAATAACTGAAAATTGGCCCAGGAGTTACAAAAGAAATGGCCTCAAGTCCTACCTCTCATGCCTCTTGGTTTTGTGACTAACCTCCCAGTAATCTAAGCAACTTTTTAAGACTGTCAGTTGCTCAGAATGTGCATTGGAAGGGGGGAGGTACTCACTCAGAAGTTTCTTGTGCCAGTGAAATCATATGTCTAATCTATGTCCTCTAACTTTGCAAAGAAAAGAAACCAGCACTTTTATCTTATATTAAAATTCTGATTAAGGGTCTTTAAGGCTTTCTCTACTATCCAAGAGGAATAGGAAGAGATAGAAGAGATAGTATAGAGGCAAGGATCTCAAGTGAGCATTACACCCTAAGTACAACTGAGGAAGAAAAGAGCATTGATTTTATGTATCATATACTGTTCTAAGTTCTGGAGATACAAAATAAGAAAGCAAAGACGATTCTTCTTCCTCAAGGAGCTTTCATTCTAATGGGGGAAAGCACATAATGTATAAAATATCTATACATCAATCTATATAGATACTGTCAGGACTAATGTAGACATAATTATAAAATATTTCTCAATGAAATATAAAGTGAATGCATGAAAGAATATTATATTGGACTATGTCAGTATAATAAAGATGAAAAAATTGAATATAAATAAATAAATTCACAGATTTCATGCTATACTGAAAGGATACTGCCAAAAGGATCAAAATACTACCATGAGGATAGATGAAGTAGACAAAGTAATGAAATTAATTTGGATGAACAATAACAACAGCTACTACTACTATAAAACTCAAGGAACATAAGGAAGAAAAAAAGGAAATGAAAGGGAACTATCTCGTTTTTCTATTTTGTTTGGCTTTGTTTTATTGGTGGTAGGGAAGAAAGGCTATCACAATTTAATCTGTTGTAATGATGGTTTCATAGCCTCCTACTGTACCCAGAAAAGAAGTTTTAATAACAAAGATGTTGTGGGAAATGAATTTTATTGTTACTTCCAGTCACTCGATACTTGATCCAGTAGTTGATAAATAACTGTTGAATTTATTTCAATTCAATTCAAAGAAGATGAAGAAAGGGTATAATGTTATTTTTTTCCTTCATTAAAAAAAATCTTAGTGGGAAGCTATATATATAATTGAGTCACTAGTCTTTGACTATGTTTTTAGTGCATTACAAGATCATAGCCACTAGCATCAATAGACACAAAAAATAATTTTTAAACTTCCAATGTAAAGCTAGGCTTAAGACAAATTTAAATAGCAAAATCATGTCTCATGGTTGAAACAGCACAAAATCTGCTTTGGAATGTGTTTACTGACAAGGGTATTTTTAATGCTAATTTTGGATGATAAAATTTTTTTAAATGTAATCATATGCTTCTAATTTTGATGTAGTAACACACTTTATGCTGAAAAGCAGTATGGCCAGTTTCATGTGATTGGGCAATAACGGAATGGAACAAAAAATTAATAACAAACAGGACGTCTTAGAGATTCTTTGAGGCCAGACTTCTTTCAAACCTGTTTCTCACTTTATGAACCTGTTGGAGCAATGAGTGAAATGTCATTGAATTATATTGAAGTAGCAGGAGGTCCAGAGGTTATGAGGATTGAGAGCCAGTGTGAAATTATCATAAGCCCAAGTAGAGATTAAGAAGATAGCTCTCTGGGGGCGGCTAAGTGGTGCAGTGAATAGAGTACCGGCCCTGGAGTCAGGAGGACCTGAGTTCAAATCCGGCCTCAGACACTTAATACAGAAACTAGCCGTGTGATCTTGGACAAGTCACCCCCAATTGCCCTCCAAAAAGAAAAAACAAACAAACAAGAAGATAGCTCTCTAATTCCTTAAACTTGCTAATATCACTTCTGTTCCTAAAACTAAACCTGGGGAAAAGATATACCACAGATAGCCCAAGTGGCCCAAGTAAACTTTGTCTAATATGACTTCCATGGTCTTGGAGCCTTTGAGGTATGTGTGTCTGTCCCAATTCTTTGAGCTATTCTCCTTTTCAACAACCTTCAGTAGCTCAGTATTGCCAATGCATAGTACAAACTCCTTAGCCTACAAAGCCCTTCACAGTACAGTCAGTTTACCTTCATATTTTATTTTCCATTGCCCTATTATATGAATCTTCTATTCCAATCAAATGGGTTCTCCTGAGGGTCTTGTGCATGTTGTGTGCTTTCCTTCTTCCATGCATATTTGTTCCTTCATCTAGAGTGTTCCCATCCCATCTCTGTCCAACTAAACCCTTCCCATACTTTAAGGCTAGCTTAGATTTCACTGTTTCCATTTGAGCTTGGGGACTAGAGCACTTAGGGTTAACTCTGGGAGGTAGCTTGGGCTTTGTAGCTCTGGTCAGGGTCATCAGAGGACAGTGACAGGACTGGCTGAGTTGCTGGGAAGTTTACTTTTCCAACTGGGGAATGCCAGAAGTGGTGGGAGGTGCCCATATAACAAAAACACCCATCCTCCTGGGAAAGTCAAGTTATTATGGGGGGGGGGGGCAGACGAGGAGGGGAGAATCATCAAAGCAGGAGGGCAAGTAGGAGTGTAATCTTGGATAAGCCAGGAGAGGATTCAAGAGTCCGGGAAAGCAGGCTGAGCACTAAGTCAACAAAGCCAAGTGGGAGTGAATGGGAAGCACAATCCAGAAAGCAGGCGCCTGAGTAAAAGCCAAGGCAAAAGCTGAGCAAAGAAACAGGTGGCCAGGGTAGAGAATGGGGGTCATAGGAGGGTGAATAGCCCAATGACAGAGCTCTTTGGTCAGACAGCTTTTTCTTCAGTGGGGCTATATGGCTGCCAGCCCCTTCCCAGTACCTTCTGGTTCCCAGAACCTGACACATACCTCCTTCCTGAAACTTTCCCTGATCAACCCAGCTGAGCAGAATCTCTCCCTCCTTTGAATTTCTATGGCAGTCATTATATTTCTCCTTTGGCATTTAATTATAGTCTTGTACGGTTGGTTATTATTTGTTTTGTATCTTTAATTAGACTATAAGCTTTTGGTGGGAATGGCAAATAATTTTCATTCATTTTTATCTTCCACAAGGTTTAGACTATTTCATGGAGAGGAAACATTCAACATATCCTTGTGGATTGGTTTGATCTCCTTTCCCATTTATTGTTGCTTCTCTTGCAGGTATTTCAAACACAATAATATTAAATGTTGTATTTTTCAGGGTGTTATTTTTTCAGATCTGTAGGGCTTCAAGTAAAACTACTATTTAATTTAACTCACCCAAGCATGTCTTAAGTGGGGCATGAGGGCTTAGGCTAAAGTGAAGCATTCACTAATATCTTCATTGCAACTTGTCAATATTGTCAACAATATTGTGCTGGCCTAGGAATTCGTCTCTCTACCTTGTATCTCCTTTTTTTCATCGTCCACATGCTACCAAAGTTATTTTCTTTAAGCTCAAATCTAACTATGTCAATTCCCTAATCCAGTGAACTATAGTGGTTCCCTATTGCCTCTAGAATAAAATAAAATATGATAAAATGTTTTAAAATAATTCATAACCTGGTCTCAACCCACCTTTACAGTTTCATTATTATATAGTAATCCTTTCCCTCCACTGTATTATCCAGAGAAAATGGCATTCTCTTTGTTCCTTACAGATAGAACTTCATCTCCCATCTCTGTACTTTTTTTTACTGTTCATTCATTACCAAACTTTCCCTACGCAATGCTCCCTGTTCCTAGAATGTAGTACCTTCTCTTACTCACACAGTTCCTCTTTTCTTTCTTTCTTTCTTTTTTTTTTTTTTTTGGAGGAGGGAAGGCAAGGTTAAATGAGTTGCCCAAGGTCACACAGGTAGTTAAGTGTCAAGTGTCTGAGATTCAATTTGAACTCAGGTCCTCCTGACTCCAGGGCCAGTGCTCTATTCACTATGCCACCTAGGTACCCCATTCTCTTTTCTTTTCGTTCAAATCTCAGCACCACCTTCTACACAAAACTTTTTCTGATTTCCCAATGCTAGCGCCCTGACTCCCTAAGTTGTTTTTATATCTTTATTCTCTATTTATTTTATGTACTTTTCATCTCTTCCAATAGAATGTAATTTTCTTAAGACTAGAGATTGTTTTATTCTTTACATTTGTGTCCCCAGGGCCTGGAATAAGACCTGGTATGCAGTAAGTGGTTAATAAATACTTATTGGGTGGTTGGTTAATTAAACTTAAAAAAAACCAAAAACCAAAACAAACCCAAAACATAGGTCTTTGGTGAAAATGAGTAAAGAAAGTAATGGATAAACCTGAGTTTCTTAATCTATTAAATTGGGTAGCTATATGGTATAATGAATAGAGTGCTAGACCTAGAGTCAGGAAGACTCATCTTCCCAAGTACAAATCAGACATTCACTAGCTATGTGGCCCTGGGTAAATTTTTCTCTGTTCCTAATCTGTAAAATAAGATGGAAAAGAAGAACAACTCTAGTATCTTTGCCAAGAAAACCCCAAATGGGGTCACAAAGAGTTGGATACAACTGAAATGACTGAACAACAGTAACAACAAAAGTCTATTAAATGAGGGGTTAAACAGGGTGATCTCTAAATTCTCTTCCTGTAAGTCAGTAAAGAACTTATTTTTTTTAAGTGCCTACCATGTGCTGGGCAGTTTTAGATCTTAACAAGTATCAGACATTTGATAAGCAAGTCCAGGTTGAATGATACATAAATGAACATAAGCTGCACAAGGTAACAATATACTATATTATTTGGTCCCAAGTGCTTGTTATTTATTTTTTTATTCAATCATCAATGCCTTATTAACTGCCTACTATGTGCCTGGCCCTGGGCCCAATTGTCCCTGTTCTCAATAACTTTATATTCTACTAGAAGCAGAGAGTATTTATATAGAAAATTAAATATAAAATATAAAGTACATACAGAATAGTTTGAGGAGGTATTTCTACCTTGGACAGGGGGAGTTAAGGTAGGCTTCCTATGGAGCTAAGCCTTGAAGAAAGCCAGGGATTCCATAGGGTAAGAAGATCACGCCTTCCTGGCATGACAGATGATGGGCTGTGGAGAGGCACAGAGATGGGGATGGATAGGCAGTACATGAAGTAAAGCACTGTGTACCTAATGAGTCTAGCAGAGAAGGCTGAGGCCTCATTGTGAAGGACTTTAAAAAACAAATAGAAAAATCCACATAACCTTGACTAGAGCTAAGATAAAGTCACTAGAGCAGGCCAGAACTTCCAGCAGCTGGCCATGTGACCTGCGGCAACCAACCACCTGAGAGTGACGACTGTGACAATCCTTAGATGGGACATTTGTTTTGCCCTCCTGCACTAGAGATTGTGGAAAAGGGAAGGCACATGGTCAGATCTGCTCTGTAGGAGTTGCAGGCTGGAGCCCTGTGGAGGATGGCCTGGAGAGGAAAGAAACTGGAGGCAAAGGAAATCAATGGAGATGCTTTTCAGTAATCCTAGTGAGAGATGATGGGGGCCTTAACCAGACTGGGGTTGTGAGAGCAGAGAGAAGGGCACAAATGTGCAAATAGTATGGAAATAGCAGGGACATCCAAAGCAGATGGCTCTCTGTAATATTTATTTTTAGAGGTTCCTAAAGTAAAAAGTTCTGAAGTTATTCATACTCACCTATTTTGGTGTTCTCATACTGTCAGGAACGTTATCTGTGTTTTACTCAGACCTTTGTTGCTATGTTTTCAACTCATCCAGAAGAGGAAATGGAGAATGCCTGGTCAGTACCCTCAGTGTTTTTGAAAATAGTTATTAAAACTCACCTCAGGCTCTTTTCAGTGTGTGTATATACCTCCTCCATCTATCTCCACATCCCCCACCCACCAGCACATTCTAAATCTTAATATTTCCCCAGTAATTCAATGTTAGGAGCACATTTTGTCATGGACACAGGTACCTATGAATATCACCTTATTTTGCACATCTGCCTGTCTCAGTTTCCTCATCTATAAAATGAGGATAATAGTAGCACCTACCACCTGAGGTTGTTATGAGAAAAAACTAGAGTAATATATGTAAAGCCCTTAGAACATTAAAGTGCTATATAAATGCAAGCTATCATGCATTAGTTATTGTAACCATATTTTAATATAATTGGTTTGTTTTAAACTTGTGTATTTTACTTTATGCATTTAAAATTTATTTTGGGTGGCAGAGCCAAGAAGTAAAAGCAGGAAAACTCCCTGTTCCCCCCATAACTATCTCAAAAACCTATAAAAATGAGTCTAAACAAACTTTAGGGCTACAGAACCCAGAAAGTGACAGAGAGGCAGATCTCCCACTGAGGACAGCCTGGCAGGTGGACAGGAAGGGTTCATCACAGCGTGCTGGGAGCAGAGCCCAGCTCTAAGTAGGCCCATGGTTTTAGCCTCAGGGCAGGTTGGACCAGCTATGGCTAGGGGGATGTCAGGAGAGTGGATCACCAGCAGCTGTGGTGGTTGCCAGAATCATCAACCCATGAATGCCAGAGACAAAGTGAGAGGTCAGTGTAGACTTTGGGAACAGGGAGTCCAGGAGTGTGGTCCAGCCTCTGCCCCCGGAGGGAGAAATGGCTGAGGCATGATGACCACAGCTGTGTGGCTGCTTCAGCGTTCTGGCCTGCAGATTGTAGGAGGGCCAAGCAACCATTGTTAAGAGTAATTGCTCTTGCTTTAACCTGCTTGGATCTTGATTGCTGTCTAGGATGGAGGTCCTGGGGTGTATGACCAGTGAGCCAGAGCTTGTGGAGGCTTTAGAGAGGGCAGTCAACTAATAGCTCCAGTAGCTGCAAAAGCCTGAGTGATTTGGGACAAAGCCCTCCTCTCTGGAAGCAAAGAGGCAAAAAGCTCAAAAGCCAAGTAATTGAGTGGTAACATGAGCAAGCAAAGGAAGCAAAGCAAGCACAGCAATCCAACTTTGGATTCCTTTTTTGGGGGACAAAAAGGATCAAAGCATGGAATGGCAGGAAGATAGTGAAGTCCTGCATTAAAAGCTTCCAAGAAAAATATGAATTGGTTACAGGCCATAGAGGAGCTTAAGAAGAATATCGAAAACCAAATAAGAGAAGTGGAGGAAAAATTGGGAAGAGAAATGAGAATGCTACAAGAAAATCATGAAAAGAGAGTCAACAAGCTTACTGAAGAAAATAACACCTTAAAAAATAGAATAATTCAGGGTGGCTAGGTGGCTCAGTGAACAGAACACTGGCTCTGGAGTCAGGAGGACCTGACTTCAAATCCAGGCTCAGACACTTAAAAACAAAAACAACAAAAACCTAGCCATGTGACCTTGGGCAAGTCATTTAACCCCAACTGCCATCCAAAAAGGAAAAAAAAATAGAATAACTCAAATGGAACAAGAGGCTCAAAAAAGGCAATGAGGAGAAGGATGCCTTAAAAAGCTGAATTTGCCAGATGGAAAAAGAATCTCAAAAACTCACTGAAGAGAATCTTTCCTTCAGAATTAGATTGGAACAAATGGAAGCTAGTGACTTTATAGAAATCAAGATACTATTAAACAGATCCAAACAAATGAAAAAATAGAAGGCAATGTGAAATATCTCGTTGGAAAAACCACTGACCTGGAAAATTTAAAAATTATTGGACTACCTGAAAGCCATGATCAAAATAAGAACCTAGAAAATATCCTTCAAGAAATTCTCGAGGAAAATTGCCCTGATGTTTTAGAACCAGAAGGCAAAATAGATGTTGAAAGAATCCACCCATAACCTCTTGAAAAAGATTCCAAAAAGAAAACTCCTAGGAATATTATAGCCAGGTTCTAGAGTTCTCAGATCAAGGAGAGAATATTACAAGCAGACAAGAAAAAACAATTTGAATATTGTGGAAACCCAATCAGGATAACACAGGACCTACATTGAGGGATCTAAGGGCTTAGAATATGATATTCCAGAGGTCAGAGGATCTGGTATTAAAACCAAGAATCACCTACCTAGCAAAACTGAGTATCATGTTTCAGGGGAAAATATGGTCATTCAATGAAATAGAGGAGTTTCAAGCATTCTTGATGAAAAAACCAGAGTTAAATAGAAAATTTGACATTTAGATACAAGAAGCAAAAGAAGCATGAGAAGGTAAACAGGGAAAAGAAATCATAAGGAACCTATCAAAATTGAACTATTTACATTCCTGCATGGAAAAATGATAATTACAACTTATGAAACTTTTTTTCAGTTTGAGACTAGTTGAAGGGAATATAAATGTGTATATATGTGTGTGTGTGTGTGTGTGTGTGTATACATACATATATATGTCTATATAGGAGGGTATATGGGTGCATGAATACATATGTGAGTGTGTGTATATATGGGTACAGGTATATATAGACAGAGGGCACAGGACAAATTGAATAGGAAGGGATGATACTTAAAAGGTGAAATTGAGAGGTGAGAGAATATAATGAGAGATGGGGAGAGACAGAATGGGTAAATTAACTCATATAGAAAAGGTAAGGGAGACAGGAGGAAGAAAAGAAAAGAAGACAACAAAAGAAGAAAGAGTAAGGAAGGCTATACATTAACTAGATAATGTCAGCACATCAATTTTTAAGTCCTTCAGATAGAGCACGTTGGGTCAGATGTGTTAAATGCAATCTCATTCACATTAGCCATATGGATATGCAGAACAGATAAAGAACACGAATTCTTGGTGGAGCCAAGAAGGTGGAGTAGAAACAGCGCGTCCAAGGCACTCTCCCCCCAGTTTACCTCCAAACTATGTAAAAGGGGACTCTGAACAACTTCTGGAGCCCCAGGAACCACAGAACGACACAGAGAAGCTAACCTCCTGCTGAGAACTGCCCAGCAGCCCTGCAGGAAGGACCAGTGCAGCGGTCTGGGAGCCAGCAGCGCAGTGCGCAGGGAGCTGAGCACAGGTCTGCCTGAGTTGCGGTTTTAGCCCCAGGGCGGCAGGGCCAGCAGGTGGCTGGAGGGACCCCAGAACACCAGCAGCTGTGGAGATTACAGAATTATCAACATAGACATGCCTAGGACAAAGTGAGAGGTTAGTACCCTATGGACTTTGGGACCAATATTTGGGGAACACGTTGGCTTCCTCCCTTGGGGGCTAGAAGCCACTGAGGAGACACACCATTTTGTAGTTTTCAGAGGCAGCTCCAGCTCCTGGCCTGCGAACTGTAGGGAGATCCAGCGATCAGTCTTGGGGGGTAATCGCTCTTGCTTTAACCTCCCTGGATCTGGATTGGGATCTGGGGTGGAGGTTGTGGGTGGGTTTCCAACTTGCCAGAAAGAGAAGTTGCCCCCCCCACACACATGTTCGGGACGAAAGTTCCCCTGTCTGACCCCCCTGTCTGGCGGCAGAGCCATACTGTGGCAACAAGCCCAAAAGTCAGGTAATTAAGTGGCAACATGCCAAGGCAAAGGAAACAAATTAAACAGAAAAATGCAACCTTAGACTCCTACTTTGGGGGCAAAGAGGATCGAAGCATAGAGCGGGAGGAGGGCTGTGAGGTCAGAAATCCTGCTCCAAAAGCCCCAGGGGAAAACATGAGTGGGTTACAGGCCATAGAAGACCTTAAGAAGGACTTTAAAAATCAAATAAGAGAAGTAGAGGAAAAATTGGGAAGAGAAATGAGAAGGATGTAGGAAAAGTATGAAATGAGGGTCAACAGCCTGACTGAGGAAAACAATACTTTAAAAAATAGACTAACTCAAATGGCAAAGGAGGCCCAAAAGGGCAATGAGGAGAAGAATGCCTTAAAAGGTCGAATTTGCCAGATGGAAAAAGAATCTCAAAAGCTCACTGAGGAGATTCATTCCTTCAGAGTTAGACTGGAGCAAATGGAAGCTAATGACTTCATGAGAAATCAAGATGCTGTTAAGGAGATCCAAACAAATGAAAGAATAGAAGGCAATGTGAAATATCTCATGGGAAAAACCACTGACCTGGAAAATAGATCCAGGAGAGACAATTTAAAAATTATTGGACTACCTGAAAGCCATGATCAAAGAAAGAACCTAGAAATCATCCTTCAAGAAATCCTCAAGGAAAATTGCCCAGATGTTTTAGATCCAGAGGGCAAAATAGAGGTTGAAAGAATCCACAGATCACCTCCTGAAAAAGATCCCCAAAAGAAAACTCCCAGGAATATTATAGCCAGGTTCCAGAATCCCCAGATCAAGGAGAAAATACTACAAGCAGCCAGGAAGAAACAATTTCAATATTGTGGAAACACAATCAGAATAGCCCAGGACCTGGCAGCTTCTACACTGAGGGATCGAAGGGCATGGAATATGATATTCCAGAGGGCAAAAGAACTGAGAATGAACCCAAGGGTCACCTACCCAGCAAAACTGAGTATTTTGTTTCAGGGGAAAATATGGTCATTCGGTGGAATAGCATTCTTGAGGAAAAAACCAGAATTGAATATAAAAATTGACATCCAGACACAAGAAAGAAGAGATGCCTGAGAAGGTAATCAGGGAAAAGAAATCAAAAGGAACTTATCTAAGTTGAACTATTTGCATTCCTATATGGAAAAACAATAACTGTGATTGATTAAATACGTTATCTCACCCTACATGAGAGTAGGGGGGAAGGGTATGAGAGGGGGATGATGGAGAGGAGGGCAGGTTGGGGGAGAGGGTAGTTAGAAGCACACACTTTTGAAGAGGCACAGGATCAAAGTAGAGAATAGAACAAGTGGGGGTGGGATAGAATGGAGGGAAATATAGTCAGTCTTTCACAATATATCCACTACGGAGATATTTTGCTTAGTTATACATGTACAGCCTATATTGAATTGTCTATCTTCCCAGTAAGGGGGGTGATGATGGAGGAATGGAAAGAATCTGGAATTCAAAATTTTAAAATCAAATATTTAAATATATATATATATATATATATACATATATATGCATATATATATATGTAATTATTTTTTCATATGTAACTGGGAAATAAGATATAGAGGCACTGGAGTATAGAGATCCATCCTGCCCTACTGGAAAGTTAGAGGGGGGATGGGAGAGGATACAGGAGAGAGCATATTGGGTGAGGGGGCATACGATGGGATCGCTCTTTTGGGGAGGTGGGTAGGGGAAAGACAGGGAGAAAATTTCTAACTCAAAATCTTGTGGAAATGAATGATGTAAACTAAAAATAAGCATAAAATTTAATTTAAAAAAATAAATTAAAATTTGTTTTCACAAAGGGACAGTATGTTTTGCTGACCTGCCAAAGAAATGTATGATTCAAGGAGCTTATGAATCTCTGTTCTAAGGCCTATTCAATTTAAATAATTTCATCCTACTTTGTTGCATAGCAGGTCATAGAAAAGGTGAAAAAGGCAATGATAAATGGAGAAAATATGTAAGCGAAAGTGTCATGAAGTGACAGCATATGAAGAAGAGATTTGTGTATGGCAGAGTCTTCCTCCACAAACAAATGAGAAGGAAACTTTAGAAATATAACCTGAAGAAGCTAGGTATTTGTAATTGCAAAAGGATTTGGATTGTGCTTCAGAAAAGTATAATATGGATAGAAGACATGAAAAGCTAGCTTTAAATATGGAAAAGAGGAGAGAAGGTTCTGTGCTAAGCACTGTATTGATATTACCCCAGTTAATACTCATGTGAAGTAATGTGAAGCAAATGTTATTTTCATCCCTGTTTTACAATTGAGGAAATTTCGGCAGACTGAAGTTAAGTGATGTGCTCAGGATCACACACAGCTAGTAAGTATCTGAGGCTGGATTTTAACTCAGGCTTTCCTGATTCCCAGCACTATATCCACGATATCACCTAGCTGCCAACGTACATTTGGAAAGTGTTTTAATGAAATATGTTTAAAGTATAGAGGAAGCATAACATTACTCAATTTCAGACTATATCATTTTATTTATTGATTGGTTGTCTACACTCTGGATTCTAAGAAAGTGATAAAGAAAATGTCAGTAATTCAGAAACTTAAAAGTGTGTTTCTTTCCCCCACTATCCCCCTCCCCCCCAGTCAGTTGTTAAACATTTAGCAGAATAACTCTACCTGAGTTGCATACGTGGCTCTCCTCTCAACTGCCAGTGTGCACACTCCTCTGAACTGTCTCCTGCTTCTTTATCAGATTATATTCTAAAATGACAAAGGATGCAAATTGTTAAAGGTTATAGAAGATTTCAAACAATCATTTTTGGAAGGGCAGTAGGAACACACGAACACTAATAGACTTTTGTCTCAGTGATACCACTATTAGGCATATTCCCCAAGTAGGTTAAAAATAGTTTGATATTGTGCCAAAATAATAATATTAGAATTTTCCTTGGTGATAAAGGATGGGAAACAACTAGGGAATGACTCAAAATAATAAAGTATGTTAATATAATAGAATATTAATGAATGAAAAGGAATGACAATTATGAGAATTTCAGAAAAAAATGGAAAGATTGGTATAATCTGATATGGAATGAAATAAACAGAAAATTATAATATAGAACACAAGAACTACAACAATACAAAGGAAAAGATTATTAAAAGGACACTGACCTCTGAGGTAACATCAGAAAAATAAGTAATGATCCTAGAGAAAAGATAATGAAATATACTGCCTGGGGTTGCTGGAACTAGCTCAAATCAGCCTTTAGGAGCTGATTGACATATTTTCAGTCTAAGCATTTGCACCTTGGAAAACTGGAAAATGCTGGAGGTCAGGGCTTGATTTATTGTTTTGTTAATGATCTAGCCTTAAAATGAAAATGATGAAGACAATGTTATTAATGAGATTAAACTTAAAGTATGTAGATATTTTCTTTCCTTCAGAGGACCAGTTGTCAGACATTTGCTAGCACATCACAAATACTTCCCTCTTGGCAAAGACAGGAGGCTACTATGACAGAACATTGCATACATTATCAGATTGAGCTTTTGTTAATGGGTGTTTTTGCTTATGTGTGAGATTCCTATTTGGGGGGTGTAAAGGGAAAGATACAGAAATGATTGTGATGTAAAAACAAAAAGCCTCAACAAAAACTTATTTTAAAAAATAAGAAAGACATTTCATTATTGTCATGGTCTAATGAAAGGGTATTCTCATTATAGAGGAGCTTTTTCAGTTCTGTGATCAATGATGTCCCTGAACATGAAAATTCAACAAGTATTGATTAACTTCTGACCATGTATACTGCATTATGCTTGGCAGGGTTGGGATACAAAGTTTAGATAAGACATGATCCCTGCCCTTACAATCTTACAATGTTATTGTCTGCCAGCCAAAAGATATGGTGAATTTGAGGTGATGGTGGATTACCTGGTTGAAATGCTGTAAACTGAAGGCACTAGATGATTATTATCACTTCATAGATAACCCCCTGATCTATATATGCAACCTAATTCTGTCTCCTTAACTCTAATACTACATTTCAAACTAGAAGTCCTACAGACATCTTAAACTTAATATCCCCAACAAAGAATTCATTATTATTCCCTCAAAACTCACTCTTCTAAACTTGACCTATTTCTGTTGTGCTCATCACTATGCTTTGTCATCCAGATTTGTCAGTCTTGATTTTTTGCTCTCATTCTCCCCATATATCTGCTCAGTTGAAAAACATTGCCATTTCTTCCTTTATAGTATCTCTTACATGTCTACTTGTTTCCACCCACATGGCTTATACCCTAATTCAAACCCTCATTACATCTTACTTGAACTATTTCAATAGCCCCTTTATTAGTCTCAAAGACTCAATTTTCTCCCCATTCTAAGCAATGTCACACAACTTCCAACCAAGAAAGGAAATTTGTAGCAGTTTCAAATGCTCCTTCTGGAAAGGTCATGGAGGATGATGAATGAAAGAAGAGCCATTGGATTTGAGATTTAGGGGTTTATTGGTGACCTTTAAGTTTCACATTTGCAGGCTACTAGATGCTGGGTTGGAGTTCTTTTGTACTGCAAAATTTAAAAAAATTGTTGGAACTGTTCCAGAAAATCTAGGCTGCTGCAAGTAAAGCCATCCGTGGATAGATTTGACAAAAAAGGTATAGAAGACAGTCTGTAAATTTCATGGTTCTAACACAAATAGCAGCAGCAACAAACTTCTGAGATATCTGGCACTCTGAGTTTCAATTCTTTGCACAGACCCTGCCTATTTCTACCAATAACGGCAAAGAACGGCAGAGAAGGATGGGCTATCCACCTCCTTATTTTAATGACTCAGTCTAAATTCTATAATTATATATATATACACGTGTGTGTGTGTGTGTGTGTGTGTGTGTGTGTGTGTGTGTGTGTGTGTGTAATGAGTGCTTGCCTTCTCAAGGAATTGGGAAGGGACTAAAGGGAGGGAGAGAATTTGCAACTCAAAATTTTTGTGCAACTCAAAATAATTGTGAACACATTATATATTATATATATTATATTATATATATATAATATATTATATATATATAATATATAATATATATATAATATATTAATATAATATAATATATAATATAATATAATATATAATATAATATATATAATATATATATAATATATATAATATATTATATATATTATAAAATGAAAAAAAAAATGAAAGCCAACAGTAGGTTAAAAGTAATAAATATAGTGGTAAAGGATAGATATTGTTAAAAGTGCAATTCTTGGGTGGCTAGGTGGCACAGTGAGTAGAGTACTGGCCCTGGAGTCAGGAAGACCTGAGTTCAAATCCAACTTCAGACACTTTTTACTAGCCATATGACTGTGGGCAAGTCACTTAACCCCAATTGTCCTTCCCCCTCCAAAAAGCAAAATAAAATAAAAGTGTAATTCTTATACAGCTTGTTCAGTGGCAATTGTTTCTTTGTATTTCTTTATTAATTTCCAGAGAAAATTAACTAATTATCATCATTGCCATTGCTGCTGCTGCTGCTGTTCTTGTTGCTGTTAGTGTTGTTTTGCATTAGGGCCTTTCACTTTGTGATTTTACATGCAGAAGGTTTAAAGTTTCAGGGAGAGAGAAGTTATGTTAACTTTCAGGTCATAAATCTTGCACTAAATTCCCCATTTATACTCTGCCACTTGGTATTCTGCCCTTTACTGCTGTTTGTTACAAAAACAGTGGGATGTTTGTGCCATGGGAGCAACAAAACCATGGTCCCTGGACTGCATGTATCTGCTTGTGCCACCCTTATTTTTGGTGGAGAAGGAAGATTTTATTTGGAATACATATAGTATCTATATATGTATATGTGTGTATGTATTTATATATGTATACATATGTATATATGTAGAGACAGACAGTGGTGACAGATATATATCTTTATAAATATATATGTGTGTTTGTGTATAGTATATATGTGTACATACATACACACACATACATATATATACTCCCAAGTTTTTTGCACTTTCTCATACCATTGAATCTATTCTGGTTTTCCATAGAAAATATTATTACAGATTTCTGCAACCATCCCTTTAGAGAAATTTTTATTCACTTCTTTCAAGCATTTGCTTTAAAAATGCAACAGATAGAAGTAGAATGATTCCAGTGCCATTAAATCTTGCTAGCCAGTATCTTAGCCCTGGGAAAACTTGGCTTGAAAGACTTGAAGAGACAGAGATATGGAGAGTCAGACAAGAAAACTGGCATTGATTGGTGAGGACCAAGCACTGAAGTTTTAGAAGTTTCAAGGAAGGTAAAGAATGTTGCACCAACTTGCAAAAAGCCCATCCTAGAATGTTTAGAAGAAACATTAGAGATCACCAGGTTCAATTAATTCTCCTTATGCATGAGGAAGCTGTGATACAGAGAGGTGGAGTATCTTTTCAAGGTCATATGGGTAATAAACCACAAGGCTTGTCTGAAAATTCTGTCCTTTCTGACTCCCAAGTTCTGTATTCTTTTTGCTTTATCATGTTGCTGCTTTCTCTTACTACAAATCCTATGTATTCAAAATAACTATTCAGGTAGAAGATGCAGGAATGAATTCAGATAGAGGCACCTTAAAGTTAGGAAGACTTGAGTTCAAATTATACCTCACTCACTAGCTATGGGACCTTAGGCAAGGCAATGAACCTCTGTGTCTCAGTTTCTTCATATGAAAAATAGGTATAATAGTAATACCATCTACCACATAGAGTTGTTTTGAGGATCTAATGAAATAACATATATGCACTGGAAAGAGGACTTGGGTCCAAATCCTGGCTCTACTACTTATCAGACCATGGGCAGTTTTAATCTCTGTGGGCCTCAGCTTCCCCATATGCAAAATAAAGAGATTTAGACTAGGTCCTCTTTAGATCTAAACCAATAATCTTATGCTGTTGAGGTAGAATGAAATAGTATAAAGAGTGTTTGATTTGTTTCTAGGAGGTTCAGGATTGAATCTTGGATACCAACCTTAATTAGCTCTGTGGCTGATAGCAAGCCACTGGGACACTCCTCTGTAAAATATGAATATTAATACTTACACTCCATATCTCACAAGGTTGTAATAAGAAAATTGCTTAGTAACCCTTAAGGCCCTACAGTAATATGAGTTATCTAGTGGAAAGTGTTGGGCTTAAAAATAATTGTTCCATATTTGTGTTTTAAATATATTTTTGATTTTGCCAAAAATATTTTCATATTTTGGAAAGATCCCTTTGCCCAAGCTGACTTCTTGTCAGTTAATGGATCTCTATTGGAAGCCAGCCTATAGAGAGGATAAATGTTACTTGTGATTTTATTTTCCAGTCCCTAAAAGGGAAAGGAAATTTATGGTTGGGAAGAAATGGTTTTCACTAGGCTTCACAAAGTTTTTTTCTTCTTTTTTTGCCTCAAGTAGAGGCAGTTAAATGGCACAGTGGATAGAGAGCTGGGCCTGGAGTTGGGAAGAGCTGAGTTCAAATGTGACCTCAGATAGTTATTAGCTAGGTGACCCTGGGTGAGTTAATTAACTTTCCACAGGATTAGTTTCCATCTGTAAAGTATAGATAATAATAACATAAATTCCAGAGTTGGTTTGGGGATAAAATAATAGTGAAGTACTTTGTAAAACTTAAAGTATTGTATAAATGCAAACTACTAGCTACTGCTATATTATTTCTAATGCAGAGTCTTACAGCTAGAGTAGAAGTTAGGGATTATCTGATCCAACCTCTCATTTTATGGTTAATGAAACAGAGGCACAGAGAAATGATATGATTTGTTTAAGACCACAAAGATACTTAATTGCAGAGTAAATACTAGAATTTCTACCTCCTGGCTTCTAGGCTAGGCTTCTCTCTAGGACCCTATTATCTTACTTTCCCAGACATTAATGCAATATGTTAAATATGAAGAATATATGAATCTTACTTAATGTGAACTATACATAGGTATTTCAAGCAATAGGAGGTGAGAAAAATGTTTTTTTTTTTTTTTATGTAGAGATAATATTAGATAGCACAATTCAGATAAATCCAGTGGAAATTTATTGAATGCCTACCGTGTGCAAGGCATTAGCCCTTATGAGTATTACACAAGTATTAAATAGTATAACTATTCTAAGTATTAAGTAAGTATTAAGAACTATAAGGTATGGCCTTCCTTACAAAACCAAAAATCACTCTTAAGAGTTTTTAAAAACATGGAGGTAGCAGTTTTTGTAAAATTATTTTACGTCCTTAAAAGACCATAGAAACTGTTTTACTTATAAAAGAGGTAACATTTTATCTATGTTTGGTAAGGCATTTCCCAGTAGGATTTTCATATTTGATTTTCAACCTACTAAGCTTTACAGCAGGCTAGCTAGGCGGTTCAGTTAATAGAACACAGGACCAGGAGTCAGGAATACCTCAGTTCAAATTTGGTTTCAGATACTTACTAGCTGTGTGACCCTTGACAAGTCACTTAACTCTGTTTGTCTGGGTCCCCTCATCTCAGGACGAGCTGGAGAAGGAAATGTTAAATCACTGCAGTATCTTTGCTAGGAAAAAAAGAGGCAGAGCCAAAATGGAAGAGTAAAAAAAAGGGACTTGCTTGAGATCTCCCCCAAACCTCTCCAAATACCTGTAAAAAATTTCTCTAAACAAATTCTAGAGCTTCAGAACCCACAGAAAGACAGAGTGAAACAAATTTCCATCCCAAGACAGCCTGAAAAGTTTACATGAAAGGTCTGTTGAACAGTCTGAGAAAAGCATAGTCTAGTGTGGCCTACACTGGGCACACATGGGACCAAAGCAGGACTCAGAGCACTGAATTGTTGGCAGCTGTGGCAGTTTCCAGAATTCTCAACACACAAACTCAAAAGACAGAAAGTAAGTAGGAAAGGTCTGTCAGACCTGGATGAGAAAGGAACATGGTCTGGGCTCTAGCCCCGGGGTAGTAGCAATGGAGGCTGCTTCTGGAGCTCTTGGCCCACAGATGGTGGGGAGCAACTCATCACAGGGGGATTGCAGGGATCTCTTTGCTGGCACTGATGCAGGATTTTCTTGCTTTGCCCAAGCTTTGATCTGGGTTGCAATTCTGGTGGTCCTAGGGTGTGGATCAGGTTGTGGCAGTAGTGGAGAGAGAATTGTCCTTATAGTTCCAAGGCAGAAAAGAGTATGTGTGGTCACACACAGGACAGGAGAGGAGTAGACACCTTTTCTTTGATCATATAACCTTGGAAGAACTGAAAATTTACAGGTCCCTAGAAATATCTCCGAAAACAGCTGTGCAAAACCCCTTAAGCTTGGGAAAGTACAACCCCCACATTAGAAGCAGAGACCTAACTTAACAAAGAGCTAAAAAGTCAAGTAATTGACTAAGAAAATGAGCAAACAGTAGGAAAAAAACCAGACTATAGTATCTTACTTTGGTGACAAGAAAGATCAAAACATATAACCAGAAGAAGACATCAAAGTCAAAGCTCCTACATCAAAAGCCTCCCAGAAAAATATGTATTGGTTTCAGGCCATGAAAGAGCTAGAAAAGGATTTTGAAAATCAAGTAGAAGTAGAAAAAAATTAGGAAGAGAAATGAGAGTGATGCAAGAAAATCATGAAAAACAAGTCAACAACTTGCTAAAGGAGACCCCAAAAGTATTGAAGGAAGTAACACCTTAAAAATAGACTAATCTAAATGGCAAAGGAGGTTCAAAAAGCCAAGAGGAGAATACCCTAAAAATATCAGAGCTGGCCAAATGGAAAAGGAGCTCCAAAAGGTCGCTGAAGACAGTAATTCCTTCAAAATTAGAATGGAGCAAATGGAAGCTAATAACTTTATGAGAAATCAAGAAATTATAAAATAAGCCAGAAGAATGAAAAAAATAGAAGGCAATGTGAAATATCTCATTGAGAAAAAAAACACTGACCTGGAAAATAGATCCAGGAATGATAATTTTAAAATTGTTGGATTGTCACCTGAAAACTGTGATCAACAAAAGGACCTAGATATCATCTTTCAAGAAATTATCAAGGAAAACTGCCCTGATATTCTAACCAGAGGGGAAGAGAGAAATTGAAAGAATTCACCAATCACCTCCTGAAAGATCCCAAAAGGAAAACTACTATGAATATTGTAGGCAAATTTCAGAGTTCCCAGATCAAAGAGAAATTATTGCAAGCAGCTATAAAGAAAAAATTCAAGTATTGTGGAGCCGCTGTCAGGATAACACAAGATTTAACAGCTTCTTGATATTGATATTCTGTGATGTTCCAGTGGTCAAAGGAGCTAGGATTAAAACCAGGAATCACCTACCCAGCAAAACTGAGTATAATATTTCAGGGGAAAAAATGGATATGTAATGAAATGGCAGACTTTCAAGCATTCTTGATAAAAACACCAGAGCTGAATAGAAAATTTGACTTTCAAATATAAGAAACATGAAAAGATAAACAGGAGGGGTGGCTAGTTGGTGTAGTAAATAGGGCACTGGCCCTGGAGTCAGGAGGACCTGAGTTCAAATCCAGCCTCAAACACTTAACACTCACTAGCTGTGTGACCTTGGGCAAGTCACTTAACCGCAATTGCCCTGCCCTTCCCCCCTCCAAAAAGCCAAAAAAAAAAAAAGTGAATAGGAAAGAGAAATCATAAGGGACTTATTAAAATTGAACTGTTTATATTCCTAGATGGAAAGATGATATTTGTAACACATGAGACCTTTCTCAGAATTAGGGTAGTTGTAGGGAGGGAATGTGCTGAGAGAAGGAGAAAGGGAGAGGTAGAATGGGGGAAATTATCTCATAAAAGAAGCAAAAAGCTTTTACAATGGAAGGGAAGAGGGGGTAGTTGAGAGGAAATGAGTGAACCTTCCTCTCCTCAGATTTGGCTTAAGTAGGGAATAACATACACACGTAATTGGATATGAAAATCTATTTTACCCTATAGGAAGTTAGGGGGGCAGGGGACAAGACAGAGGGGTATGGCAGAAGGAAGGGAAAATGGGAGGAGGTGGTAATCAGAAGCAAACACCTGAGGAGGGACAGGTCAAAGGAGAGAATAGAATAAATGGGGGGGGGGATAGGATAGAGGGAAATATAGTTAGTCTTTCACAGCATGACTGTTTTTGAAGTGTTTTGTATGACTACACGTGTATAACCTATATTGAATTGCTTGCCTTCTCAATGGGAGTGGATAGGGAGGGAGGAAGGGAGAGAATGTGGAACTCAAAGTTTAAAAACAAATGTTAAAAATTGTTTTTACATGCGGCTGGGAAATAAGATATACAGGCATTGGGGTATCAAAATCTATGTTGCCTTATAGGACAATAGAATGCACGAGGATAAGAAAAATGGGTGTGATAGAAGGCAGGGCAGGGGCAGCTAGGTGGTGCAGTGAGTAGAGCATCAGCCCTGGAGTCAGAAGGACCTGAGTTCAGATCTGACCTCAGATACTTAACACACACACACAAACAAAACCTAGCCGTGTGACCTTGGGCAAGGTACTTAACCCCAGTTGCCCTCCAAAAAGCAAAAAAAAAAAAAAGAAGGCAGGGCAGATTGGGGGAAGGGGAATGAGAATTCACACTATCTTGAAGTGGGGGGAGGGGAAAAGATGCGGAGAAAATTTGGAACTCCAAATCTTGTTGACGTGAATGTTGAAATCTAAAAACAGAGTAATTAATAAAAAAAAAAAAAACCCCACCGGAAAAAAAAAAAAGAAAACTCCTCATGGGGTCACAAAGAGTTGGACAAGACTGAAGCGAGTGATCAGTGGTTATGAATTCCTTATCAGATGCCTTTTAAATGCTAATTTAATAGTCATATAAACACTGCCTTAGAAGAAACAAAGGGTTTGTGGAAATCTAGCTGTGGTACTTGTAAAAAACAGTACTTTTCAAAGCCTCACAGAATTTTAGAATTGGAAAAGGGCCTTAATAGTCATGTAGTTAAAACTAAATTGAAAGAAGAATCTTTGCCTCAACATACTTGACAAATGATTGTGCAGACTTCATCTGTTGAGGAAGAGCCCACTTACTCCCACAGAGCCCATCTTACATTTGGATAGCTTGTGAAATTAAACATCCTTTACTTTTCCTTTTCAGTATGATTCTTTAGGAGTTTCTGAACATTTGTCTTTGTAAGCCAATTCTTATATTTCCTGGAATGGTCCTTAATGATTTGTGTTTTCTTACCTTACTGACATGGAAAGATAGAAGGTATGGATAGTTTCAAGGCCAGGGGATAACATTGGTAAATTTGGAGATGACCTAAATTTATTTTGTGGGCCAAATAAATGAATTGTGAGAAGTAGGAAGGGCTTTGCAGCATGGTATAATGGAAATAACACTGGATCTGGAATCAGAGGACCCACCTAGTTTCTGTCACTTCCTGGCTATGTGACCTTTGATAAGTTATGTAACCAATAGGCAGGTTCCTTATCTGTAAGCTGAGCATAATAGCTACACTACAACCCTGAGAATCTTGTTATAAGAAAAAAATTACTTGAAAACATAAAAATATGAATTTTAATTTTTATTATTATTTCATAATTCATCCTACTTAGGTATAGGTAACCAATAATGTTTTCCAGAGAGAATAAGGGAGGTAACATCGTACTAGAGGTGTGGGTGAGAGGGGTAATTTTAGCATCTTTGGAGACAAGGAGGCAAGTAAAATGCTATAAATATAATATAATGTAATTTAATATAATATACACTACAATACATACATACATACATGTGTGTATATATATAATATACATATATAATAATTTTATTTGGGAACCAGTAAGTAGGGGGAGATTTAGGAAAGACTTTATGTAGAGCTGTGCTGTGAAGGAAGCTAGAGATTCTAAGACACAAAGAAAAATGTCATGCAGGTAGTAATTTTTAAAAGTCATTTCACTTTTTGTCTATCCCAGTAAACAGACATCCCATTTTTACTGTGCAATGTGGACTTGCTTGCAATATAAACAAACATGAAAAATACCCAAAACACTCTTCTTATCCAGCCACTTTTTAAAAATCCATTATCCAAAGGTGCTGTTTTATTTTCCCAGACCTCTCATAAGGTTGAGGAGAGGGATGAGAAAGGCCTCACATAATAACATCTTTATAATATACACTTCCATGAATGGAAGCCAGAATTTTCTTCATTTTTTTTTTTGTGACAGCATACCTTTGAGAAACATAATCAAAGTCTTTTTTAAGTATCAGTTATTAGCTGAAAAAGGTGGTTTTTGAACCAATGAACTCATACATAGAATTTATTCATTTATTAAATTAAAAAAACTGTAAGAGAGTCAAAGCTACTCTTTGACACTTGGCTGGCTATCAACCATATACCTTCTAAGGGAGACTTGCCTAATAGTCTTGCATGTATAGAAGGTGCCTTTATGGGTTTCACAGAAATGCATGACTGTGCACTGCCAAGCTAGCTGAAAACCTTTAGTTCCTTGGTTTCTTAACTCTCACAGAGGATCTCATCAGAAATGGTATTTAAAAACAATAACTGCTTCATATTACATTTCATTTTGCTACTAAGTCTGCCTGGACCACTTTGCTATTAAGTATTAAGGAATCTGAGAACAGTATACAAAGGGAAGATATTCTTAGTATTGGGCAAATACTCATTTGCTTTCAAGTGTTTTGGTTCAATTCAAAAGGCACCAAAAGACATTTACATCATCAAATTTATATTTCCTGAAATTCATGCTTCAAAAGTGACTGGTGCATTTGCAAAAATCTCTGCACTCAGGGTGAGAATTGTCATGCATTTTAACTGAATGTTGCTTTTCGTCTTTAAAAAGTATTTTATTTGGCTAGCAAACCATTCTTGAGTCAAGAGTTGAAAGGGATTTCACCAGGCCTCTAACACAATACACACCCACACAGAAGTCCTCTTGATGGGTGTTTGAAGACCTCTAGTGATTGGGAACCTATGGTCTCCCAAGGTAGCCAATTTCACTATGATACTATCTGTACCCTAAATGAGTTTGCAGCTTAACTTTTTTTCCCCTACAAGTCTGTGTCTTGTTTTAAATACTACCTGATTTGCTGAATCATAAAAACAGTGATATCAGATGTATATCTATAGACAACCTGTATGACAGTACAGGGACCTCAAAACCAAGAGAATGAATTCATTTTCAGTGATGAAGTGAATGATTAAAGTGTGTGTGTGTGTGTGTGTGTGTGTGTGTGTGTATGTGTGTGTTTCTATATTTCTTTTACCCCCTGCTTTGAGGATTAAGACTCTTTGAGGGACATGAATCACAACTCCGTAAACAGACTATATTTTACAACATTACTCTGCTTTGTCTATGGTCTAGCAAATGTGAATTTATCTCTCTTTTGCTGTAGTACACTACATTGAATTATATCTGTGTTTAGAGAGCAAATATGCCGTAGTGGACAATACTAGCCCTGAAGCCAGGAAGACCTGGGTTCAGATTCTGTCTCAGACACTGTGTGACTATGGGCAAGTTACTTATAATCTCTAAGTCAATTTCTTCTATAAAATAACAGCACCTACTGCATGGACTTCCTTTGGTGTGCAGAAGGGATAAGAAAGGTTAAAGTGATTTTAAAATCTTAAAGTGCTATATAAATATAAGCATTTATCATCTATATATTTGCCATATTGTAGCTAGGAGACTTTAAAGGCAGGAACTGGGTCATTTTCCATATTTTTCTCATCATTGCTTTGTAACATTCATAGAACATCGTCACCATTTACTCAATGTTCATGGAATTGAATTGAAATTGATCATTATAAAGACTTTTCTTACTGTTCTCTGACAACCTCCTTCCTTGATGACTATTCCAAGATAAAATTGACACACTTAAAATGAAAACAAACAAAAACATTTCCCTAGTTAGAGCTGGAAAAAAGCAGTGTTCTTTTCCTGAAGAAGCTAATGAGATACTTTCTACTCATTTGGAAGCAAGTAGAAACTAAAAATCTCCTTAAAGCAAGTGCTCACAAGGTTTTCATCTCAGTTTTTCAAACTCAAGGGGTTTGGACAGCTCGGAGAAATGCCCAAACTTGTGGGTGCTCATTAAATCCAAGCCTATTACTAAGTTGTTGGGGTTTCCTAAACGCCCCTCCTCTTTTGACTTTACGGTATCAGTTAAAGGAAAACATTCAGCCCGAGGGCAGGGCCTGGATAGCATTCATATTTCTATCAGCTGGAAATGAGAAGAGAGACACATTCCATATGGAAAACATTTAGCCAGAAAGGCCCACAGTCAAGTTCTCTGACAATATCCTGATTTTGTAAAAAGGACACCACTAGTCAGATAGTGCAAAAGACCTGACATTTAGTTGGGGAAGAGTGCTTTGGGGACACTTCAAAATGTACCATGTTCTCCCTTCTTGCTGACTTACTATTTAATGCCTTGACTTGCCAATTAAGTTTCTCTTAATTTGGGTTTTTCTCAGTTTGCCTGACTCTTCTTTTCATCTTGCCTTCAGCTTTTACAAACAAATATAAAAATAAATTAGGACAGAACATAACTTTTACAAGCAAGTGTCTTAACATGTTCTAGGAATAACTATGGGTTTATAAAACTGTATCTCTCTCTCTCTCCCTCCCTCTCTCTCCCCTCTTCCTCCCCCCCTTTCCCACCTCTCCCCTTCTCTCTGTCCCTCCCTCTCTCCTTCTCTCTGTCCCTCCCTCTCTCCCTGTCTCTTATTTGTTATGCTTTCAGAAGCACTATAACAGTAAAGTCTTTAAAATCACAGATCTCAAAATAAATATGGCAAATCCCCAGTTTGGCTCACTAGCTTCCTTCTTTGAACTTTGAAAAAGTAAAATTCAGTTTGCAAATCTGAGTCTTATTCTTGTCTGTGAGGATTTGCCTTCCAAGCTTTGTAGAGGTCTAGAGATTGCAATTTGGAAATTTGGCACCCCTCCTCGTGTCACCAACCAGGATAATGTGAGGCAGAATGCCCCAGTTTTTCAACAAATACCACTTTCAACAAGTACCAGATTTGTAGTTAATCCTGTTGAAATATGAAGTATAACCTCCTTTATCAGATAAGGGATTTTGATAAAGTCCACAACATGTTAAATTTCAAACACATTTAGTAGAAAATGATTCAAGCACAATTTGGGGAGTTGTTTTAAATATCAAGTTATGGAAAGTATTATGTTGAGGTGCTTTTTGTTCCATGGGCACTTGCACTTTTAAAACTATTCCAGACTGAAAAAGGCAGCTGAGGAGGTGGTGTTTGGATGGCCACGACACTAGGGTTTATATGAGTATCAGATAGAGAAACTGGTGGCATTTATGCTGGAGAAGAGGTAGATTAGGTAGAAGGTGTATGATAGATGTCTTTAAGTATTTGATGAATAGTCATGTGGAAATAGATTTGTTCTGATTGGCCATAGAGGGCAGAACTAGGAAAAAGTGCATGGTAGTTGTACACACACACACACACACACACACACACACACACACACACACACATTACCCTATTGAGAGCTATCTATCTAAAAGCAAAGATAGGCAGAACTCATTGGAAGTAAATGATTTTTTTAAAATCATATTTACATGTAAAAATTTGTTTTTAAATATTTTGAGCTCCAAATTCTCTCCCTTCCTCAACTCCCCCATCCCTGAGACTAGCAATTTGATATAGTTTATACATATGCAGTCATTCAAAACATAATTCCATATTAGTCATGTTGTAAAAGAAAATAGACCAAACATCCCCCCCCCCAAAAAAAGTAAAAAATAGTATACTCCAATATACATTCATACTCCATCAGTTCTTTCTCTGCAGCTGGATAGCACTTTTCATCACGTGTGCTTTCGAATTTTTTTGGATCATTGTATTGATGATAATGATCAGTTAATCATTGCACAATATTGCTGTTATTGTGTACAATATTCTCCTTTTCTGTTCATTTCACTTTTTATTAGTTCACATCTTCCCAGATGTTTCTGAAACCATCACTTAAAGGATGCTGAAGGAGTTTTGTTTTATTTTTTGTTTTTTGCTTTGTCAAATACTTGTCTTGTTTTCAAAATCAGTGGTTTAATTCATTTTGGGTGACAGGCTAAATACAGCTATAGGTTTCTAGGCAAGGCAGATGGTTTCATGAGACTTGAGTATCTCAGACCTTCCAGAATATACTGGCAGTTCCAGGTCTTTGTGGCTAGTAGTTTCTTCTCTGTTCTGTTCTTCTCTCCCTTAGATTTTTTTTTTCTGGTCTTCTAGCAATAAAAGAACTTGTGGCCTCTTCCCTAACCCCAGAATTGTTGACAGTGGATCTAAGAAAATCTCTTTACCTCTGATTCTGTGGAGAAGGAACACATTTACCTACAAGTTTTTCAAAGATTTTCCCCTCTCAATTTTATAATTCTTTCACTGGAAACTTTTTTTAATGGTATGTCTTCTCTCTTGTTGATTTTGCCTCAAAGAAATTTACTGGTGAGATGCAATGATGGTTCCTGCCATTTAAGGCAAAGTTGTCATCTCCATTAATTGTCCTTATTAATTTATTTATTTTTTGTTTTCAACATTCATTTCTACAAGATTTTGAGTTGCAAATTTTCACCCCATCTCTTCCCTCCCCCAATGCATACCCAAGATGGCATGCATTCTGATGACCTCTTCTCCCAGTCTGCCTTCCTTTCTATCACCCCCAATATTCCCTCCCCCTTACTTTCTTGTAGGGCAAAATAGATTTCTATTACCTATTTCTCATATATCTTATTTCCCAGTTGCATATAAAAACAGTTTTTAATATTTGTTTTTAAAACTTTGAGTTCCAAATTCTCTCCCTTCTTCCCACCCAACCCACTCTCATTGAGAAGGCAAACAATTCAATAAAGGTTATAAGTATGTAATTATGCAAAAAACTTCCATAATAGTCATGTTGTTAAAGACTACTTTTCCCTCCATCTTATCCCATTCCCATTTGTTCTATTTTCTTCTTTGACCCTGTCCCTTTTCAAAAGTCTTTGCTTCTGACTACCCCCTCCCCCATTCTGCCCTTGCTTCTATCACCCTCCTCCCCCTTTCTTATCCTCTTCCCCTTCCTTTCCTATAGGGTAAGATGCCCAATTGAGCATGTATGTTATTCACTTCTTAATCCAAATCTGATGAGAGTAAGGTTCACTGCTCCCTCTCACCTCCCCCCTCATCCCCTCCATTGTAAAAGCTTTTTCTTGCCTCTTTTATATGAAATAACTTACTCTATTCTATCTCTCCCTTTCTCCTTTTCCCAATATATTCCTCTCACTCCTTAATTTTATTTTTTAGATAACATCCCTTCATATTCAACTCACCCTATGCCCTTTGCTGTGTAGGTGATTCTTGGTTTTAATCATTGCTCCTTTGACCTTTGGAATATCATATCCCAAACCCTTCAGTCTCTTAATGTAGAAGCTGCTAGAGCTTGTGTTATCCTGACTGTAGCTTCACACTACTTGAACTGTTTCTTTATGACTGCTTGCAATATTTTCTCCTTCACCTGGGAACTCTAGAATTTGGCTACAGTATTCTTAAGAGTTTTTCTTTTGGGTTCTCTTTCGAGAGGTGATTGGTATATTCTTTCAATTTCTATTTTCCCCTCTGGTTCTAGAATATTAGGGCAGTTTTCCTTGATCATTTCTTGAAAGATAATATCTAAGCTCTTTTTTTTGATCACAGCTTTCAGGTAGTCCAATAATATTAAAATTATTTTTCCTGGATCTATTTTCCAGGTCAGTTGTTTTTCCAATGTCTTCTATTCACACTGTCTTCTATTCTTTTATTCTTCTGGTTTTCTTTTATAATTTCTTGATTTCTCATAAAGTTATTAGATTCCACTTACTCCATTCTAATTTTGAAGGAATCACTTTCTTCAATGAGCTTTTGGACCTCCTTTTCCATTTGGCCAGCTTTGCTATTTTTAGGGCAGTCTTTTCCTCATTGGCTTTTTGAACCTCTTTTGCCATTTGGATTAGTCCATTTTAAAAGGTGTTTCTTCCTTTGGTATTTTTTGGGGTCTCCTTTAGCAAGCTGTTGACTTGTTTTTCATGATTTTCTTGCATCATTCTCATTTCTCTTCCCAATTTTTCCTTTAGTTCTCTTACTTGATTTTCAAAATCCTTTTTGAGCTCTTCCATGGCCTGAAACCAATATTTTCTTCCTTGGAACTGTGAGGAGGATTCCCTCTCCACCACAGCCACAAGCTCTGCCACGCCAGTGTTGCTTCTTACCCCAGGACCACCATCCAAGACAGTGACCCAGATTCAAGCAGGGCAAAGCAAGAGAATCCTGCCTCAGCACCAGCAAAGAGATCCCTGCAATCCCTCTCTGACCAGCCACTTGATCTCCCCACTGTCTGTGAGCCCGGAGCTCCACAAGCAGCTGCTGCTGCTTCTGCTGCCTCTGCCACCATTGTCCCCCTAGAGCTGGGGCCAGAGTACGCTCCTCTCTCACCCAGGTTCTACAGAGTTTTCCCACTGACCTGTGTTCAAGGGTATGTGTCCTGGGAACATGATGTTAAGTCTCCAAGATTCTTTTTCCTAAGCCTAATATCCCTGTACTTCTTCAAGCAGGTCACTCCCCCAAGAATGCTTGTTTTTCTCTTGTCCTTCAGACCAAGGCTCCTCAACATTACTTGGGCTCAAAATCATCAGCACAATTGACAGAGCAAACCAGTCATGGGGTAAATGGATAATGGACACTTTTGCCTAATCTAAGGATTCATTCTAATCATTCAGCTCTTATATTGCTGAGTCATGGCTTATACCCTGGTCTTCAGAAGATTAACTTATTAGAATCCAGATCCAAAGTTAGAAAACAAACAAAAAATTAAAGAAAATAGAAAACAAACAATTCTTTCCAACTCCTTTTTAAAATATAATTTAAATAGTTATTGATACCTTTTGTTTTGACTTGGCCTTCATGCATTTCTAAATATCGTTCTCTTGTGTTCTCTAGTCATCCAGCCATTCCTTATAACAATTTAAAAAAAGAAAAAAAGAGAAATAGGAGCAGGTCAGCCAAACTAGCTAGCACATCAACTGAATCTGATGGTCTATGTAATGTTCCATACCCACAATACTCTTCTTCTACAAAGAAAGGAAAAAGGTACACTTTTTAATCGTATATTTAGGGATAGTCCTTGTCATTATAATCACACAATTTTCTGTTTTGCTTTGCTTTTTGTTCTGCTTCACATTTACATTTTTGTTATTATGACAAGTGTTTATGAATATTGTTTAACTAGTTTTGTATATTATGATTAGTTTTGCTTATTTCATTTTGCATCAATACCAAGTTTATTCAGGTTTCTCTGTATTCTTCATATTTATAATTTCTTATGACACAGTAATATTCTGTTATATTCACATACTGTAATTTGGTTAGCTATTCCGCAGTAAGTGAATTATTTCCAGTTTTTATTGCTAAGTGTTGTTTTTTGCTATAATTAAAAAGTGTTTCTATAAACATTTGGTGTATAAAGTGCCCCCCTTTTCCTGTCTTTGATCTCCTTGAGGAGGTATTTAGCTAACAGTGAGGTCTTGAGTCAGGTGGTATGGATATTTTAGTCACTTTCTTAGCTTAATTCCAAATTATGCTCCAGAATGGTTAAGCCAGTTCACAACTTCACTAACAGTATATTAGTGTATCTGACATCCTACCATCCCTGCAACATTGACTAATCCTAATTTTTGTCATCTTTGTTAATTTGTGGAATGTAAAGTGAAACCCCAGTTGTGTTATGATTTGTATTTCCTTTATTATTAGTGATTTGGAACCCTCTTTCAGATGCATTTCTTTTTTTGTGAAATGTTTTCTCATTTTTTTTTTTTGATCACTTATTTATTGAAGAATGGCTTGTGGTCACAAATTTATTTTATTTGCCTATATAGTATCAAACCCTTAAGCAGAGATATTTTAAGAAAAGTGTTTTTTTTTCCCCTAAATCAAGAACAACTTCTTTTCTAGTCCTAGTTGTACCAGTTTTGTTTGTGAGACATCTTTAAAAAAAATTCATATGATTCACATTGTTTTGTCTTTTGTGATAGCCTCTATCTCAATAGGTTAAAAACTCTTCTCCTAGCCATAGCTGGGAAAGGTATATGATCTGGTTCTGTTCTCATTTCTTTCATTATTGTGATCTTTAATACTCAGATAGCATAGTCATCTAGAGATTATTGTGGTAGATAGTAAGAAGTCTGTTTTTTTCATCAGCTGTTGTCAAATAAAGACTTCTTTCTCAAGTAATTTATTTTCTTGGGCAGCCATACTCATTCTAATAACATTTAGCCATGCAATGTTCCATCCGTTTCTTTTTATTACTTAATTTGATACATTTATGCTGAATACCAACAAGGCACTGTGCTTTTGGAGAGAGGCTAATCATTAGTTTATCTTTATACAGAACCTTATGGTTAACTGGTATTTTTAATATGTATTTTCTCATTCAATCCTCAAATCTATCTGAAAGAGAAAGAAGGAAAAAAAAGACTCACCTGTATCCCATTTCTCCCTTCCTCTTACCTCCTAATGAGTAATACTCAGTCATTTAATTTTTGCCAGTCCTTCTACCAAGGCCTAGACTATTTGCTGTTGGAATGGTCCTAAGTCACTAGACATCTTGGGAGTTGAATTTCTTTCTAGTTTGGAAAAAGCAAAGCAATTATGGGATGAGAACTAGATGGTGGCATTTTTTTTTCTATAGAAGTAGTTTTAAAATTTCAGGAGAGGGATTAAAGATAATGAGTTAGAGAGAAAGAGGGGTGACTATGGAAACCAGAGAATGCTTTCCATGAGACTGTTTCTCAGTTTTGTGTCTTCCCTTGTTTACTGCTAGGCTTAGGAAGAGAATCCAGCAGGGAGTGACAACTGAGAGAAAATTTTAGAACAGTGGTAAACTCTGTTTCTTTCTTCTGTGGTATGACATTCAGTAGATAGCTTAGCTCATTGACTCAGTGTCTCAGATGACTACTGCCTATTTTCGTTTTTTATAATCATTTTATTGGGATATCCAAGTGTTGCAGTGGGTGGAGTGCTATGCTTAAGAGTGAGGAAGAACTGAGTTCAATTCCTGCCTTAGACACTTGCTAGTTTTGTGACCTTCAACAAGTTATGTAACCTCCTCCTGCCTCAATCCTTATCACTGTGAAAGGCGCTTGCTAGTAATATTGGGCAGCTAGGTGGAATAGTAGGTAGAGTGCTGGACCTGGAGTCAGGGAAATTCATTGTCCTGAGTTCAAATTCAGCCTTAGATTGACCTTGTTTGTCTCAGTTCCATCATCTGTAAAATTAACTGAACGAAATGGCAAAATACTTCAGTGTCTGTCAAAAAAACAGAAATGGGGTTATGAAGAGTCGGACATGAATGAACACACCCAATATTGTTATTGTGAGGATCCTATAAGGTAAAATATAAAGCACATGGCAAACTTTAAAGTGCTATATAAATGCTAGCTAGTATTATTGTTGCTGTCAGCTAAGTGGTTTGTTGTTTTGTTTTTTCCTAAAGGGGTAGTGGTGAGCACCTGTGGCATAACAGATTACATAAAATTCAACTGTCTGGGTGACTAATCTCTGCTTGGCTATGAAGAAATTCCCTGAGGCTTCAGAAAATTATTATTATTATTATTATTATTATTATTATTATTATTATTAACATTTTTGAGATTTCTAGTTTCAAAGTGAAAGAAACCCCATGGAAATGAGATCTTTATCCTAGCCAAAAACTTTCATGGGCTAATCTCATAATCACCAAGTAGATGGGTAGTTTTGTACCATGGGCCTTAGTGTTTTGTTTTTTTTTTTAAACATCCTTCCCCTTGACCTCAAAATGAGAAGAGTAGGTAGGGAGTATAGACCTCAAAGGAAGGTCATATCTTGACCTGGCTTCCAATGGGTAGAAATCATTGAAATTAGAGAAAATCAGTTCTCTGCACTTCCCTTGAAGGTAAGGGAGAAACAGTGATCTTTATCTAAACTGCCTTCCACAGTGATATCTGCTGGGTCCCACATTCATTCATTCCTTCATTCTTTCTTTCATTCATTTATTCATTCAGATGGGCAGCTTAACTGGGACCTAAAACTGCAAAAATTCCATTCTTTTTAACCAGAAAATTCAAATGCTGAAGCCCAGCTGAGTGAGAAATGTTCTTTACTCCTTCCTCATTTGATTAAGTGTATGGAATCTGGCCATGTGATTGTTTTAGCCAAGAGAGTTGAATACTGCTTTCTCTATGGATCACTAGCATCACCCCCTGAAATCCCTAAAAAGGACTGCTGAGCTTTTCAGACCCTAGGCATCTCTTCTTTGCAGTACTTCCAGCTGAAACAGAAAAAGCCCTACTCAAGCCGGACTGGAGCCTCCCCCAGGGTACCCAAATCCCACAAGGCAGCTTTTTATTCTGACTCTCAAATGGAATAGTTCTTTTCATCTTGCCCTTTTAGCAGGAATGCAGCAGAGAGGGTTGTGTCCTTTATTTTTCCTCTTTGACATGTATAATTGTCCTATTTGCTTATGTTCTTTTCATCTATAGAATTGTGGGTAATTATTGAGATGTTTTTGATGTGAGGTTAGGTAGATGATTAAAAACTTGGCCTTGGGGAATTACTTCCTAAAACAGAATTATCCTTTGACTATGACTTACCTGGGGTGAAAACGGTTGCCCTTGAATAACACCCTCAAACCCTCACATGCCACAAGACTAATGCAATTGTAGAAACTCTATTGAACACAATCAATACATTTTAAATCATTTCAACTTTGCTTTCCCTGGATTATCAGCCTCAAGATTTCTTTAGCTCTGTGAGTACAAAATCATCCACTAATAAGGTATGCTAAAAAAAAAGTTCAACATGTACCAACCAGTGCCATAAAAGAGCCCCTTGCTAAATAAGTTTATTAGAGATAATTGTATAGAATTGCTCATCACTACCTGTTTTGACATGAGGGCAAACTTTGTTCTTTATGCAGTGCCTTCCCACGGGTCCATCTCCTGTGGTCCAATACAGTTGAGTTTTGTTTTTTTAGTTTCAGTGGGAAGTGGTCTAAAATATCAGTTTTTGTCATTCAGATCAGTTAATCAACAAATATGTATTGGATGACCATTTTATGCCATGAATTATTCTAGGCTTCATAGCAGATACAAAATCCCTTACATTTTATAGCCTTTTTTTTTTTTTTGAGAGAGGCAGCTTGATACAGTGGAAAGAGCTGGATCTTGAGTCAGACCCTTTCTCCAAATGGCATCTATGTCACTTACTCCTTGTCCAATGTTGGACACATTACTTAATTTCTCTGTTCCTGAGTTTCTTCATCTGTAAAATAAGAGAGGCAGGTCAGATGGACTCTAAAGTCCCTTTCAGCTCTAACTCTTTGATCACACTGCTTATGTTTGGGCAGCTAGGTGTTTCAGTGGATAGAGCACAAGGCCTGGAGTCAAGAAGACCTGGGTTTAAATCTGACCATCGATATTTACTAGCTGTGTGACTCCAGGCAAGTCACTTAAACTCAGTTTGCCTGATATACCTCATCTATAAAATAGGGCTTACACAGTGCCTGGCCCTGCTTATTAAGTAATCACTATTTAAACATTAGCCATTATTATTATATCTGTAATTTACTAACTAGAACCTAGTAGGCACTTAATAAGTGTTCATTGGTTGATTGATCCTATGGTCTTCTTTGATCTTCATAACAACTTGATGAGATAGAGCAGGGGAAATTATTCCCACTTTTAATATAAGGACCCAAATCTCAGAGAGGCAAGAGAAGGTCTTGCCTCATGTCACATGTCACAGCTAAGCAGTTGTGGAAGAGGGCCTATAACTAAGGTGTTCTAAATTCTAGCTCAGGGCTCTTTCCGTTAGACCATACTGCTTCCCCAACAATATCTTGGTTCTTAAATCACTACATTGAAGTAGTTTATCATATCATGGTGGAGATAATAATAACAGCCAGGAAATAATAAATAAAAATGTAAGATACATATAATAAGTGCTTAATCCTGTCTGTGTAGAATTCTGAGAGGGCCATTAGCATCATGAAGGATGTGGGTCTTAAGCCTATCTTGAGGAGAAATCTGGGTAGGAGAAAAGAGGTCATTCAGCTGAAGGTAGCATGAAGGAAGTCTTTCCATTCAGATAGGCTAATATAATGCAGTGGGAAGAAAGTTGGATTTGGGAGACCAAAGGATGAGGGCTTGAATTGCAGATCATTTTCTTATTCCCTGTGTGACTCTGGACTAGGCAGCTAGGCAGCACAATACATAGAGTGCTAGGCCTGGAGATAGGAAGACTCATCTTCCAGAGTTCAAATCTGACCTCAGACACTCACTAGCTATGTGATCCTGGGCAAGTCTCTTAACCTTGTCTGCCTCAGTTCCTCATCTGTAAAATGAGCTAGAGAAAGAAATGGCAAACCACTCTAGTATCCTTGCCAAGAATACCCCAAATGGGGTCATGAAGAGTTGGGCATAATTGAAATTACTGAACAAGATTCTGGACTTGCCATAACTTCTCTGGACGTTGTTTTCCTCACTCATAAAATAAGGAGACTGGACTAGGTAATATCTTAGTTCCCTTCTAGCTTTGAAATCCTGTGACCAGGAGTTTTAAATTAATATAGTACGGCATAGAGAGCTGCTAAAGATTTCTTAACCCACCCCTCCAAAGAAAGTTACATAACACAGACAGTATTAGAGTAAAATAAATCTAGCAGTTGTTTGTAGAATGGATTTTTTCTTTTTCAGGGAGAGTCTACAGCAAGGGCAACCACCTAGGAAAGAATTAGAATAATTCAAGCATGAAGTGATTAAATCTTGGAATTAGAGAAGTGTCAAAATAGGGGATAGTCACAAAAGACAGTCAGACTTAGTGACTGCCTGGTTATGCTGAATAAAATTGCAGTATGGATCAAAGGGGATTCGAAGCATTGGGCCTTGGATAACTGGAAAATTGATATGGAAAAAGAGAATTGGGAAGAACTCAGTACTGCTTTGGACTTAGTATCTGGCTTTCGTATAGCATATTAAGACTTGCAAAATATTTTACATGAGTTTCTCATTTGACTCTCATAATCCTAACCTAACCTCTCTAGCCATCATCCAGGGAAGCAACTCCAGGGGAAAAGGGATGAGCCATATTCACCAACTGCCAAATAATTGACAACCACATAACAGGCAAGCCAACCTGACTAAGGTATCCAGGCATCCTGAAGAAGAGACAGGAGGCAGCATGTGCCAGAAAATTCAAACTATCACCACCACTTTGGTCACCATCTTCCTTAGAAGCTTGATAAAAGGAAAGAGGCCAGGAGCTCAGCTGAACCCAAGAGCTCTAGGAATAGCACTGTTTCCAGTCCAGTGCCCATAGCCATCATCCTAGGAAGCAACTCAAATGGTGAGGCAGCCTGGCAATGGCTCCTGCAGGAGCTACGGCCACACCAATTTAGTATGCAGAGAAGAGGGTTCTTACACTCATGATCCTGGAAATTGTCAAATAGTTCAACATCAGAAATAGATATGATTTTATTAGTGGATATGACATTAAATTAAAAAGCATTAACATCTGCTTTGTTGCTACCCTCTAAGGACCATGGTACCTTTCCATCTGATTTGCTAAAACCATCCATATGTTTTGTCTCCTTCATTTTGTCTCCTTCATTCAAAATGTTGTTTCCTTAAGACCAGGGACTGTCTTAATTTTCTATTTATACCCCAAACACTTTGCTACAGTGCTTTGTACATAGCAGGTGTTTAACAAAAGCTTTATTCATCCCTTCACAAAAAGCTGTGAGGTTGACTGTCTGGTATCAACATCACCGTTTACTGCATGCAGGTAGCCTTTGAAGGAACTTGAATCCTCTAGTGCAACACTGTCACTTTAAGAGCAGACAAGAGAGAGGGAGAATGACATGCCCAACATCACACAAATGTTGTCACAGTTAAGTCACAGTGAAGGATCTATGTTCAAAACCTATAGCCTAGGACTTAGGGTTGAGGAGAACAATGGAGATAAAAGTTTATAAGTCATCAGTGTAGAGATAATGATGGAAATCATATGAATAGATGCTCTAGGAGAGAGGGCATTGAGAGAGAAAAATAGAAGATCAAGGATAGAGCCATGGAGAATGCCTATAGAGAGAAGAAAGCAGCCAGTGGATGAAGTTGGACAAAAATGAAAGTCTGTTCATGTCAACAAAAACCAAGTTATCAAGAAGGGGATTTCCTTTACTATTAATAAACATGATATTGAACCTGGCATTCAAACATTTGTTGAATAGTCAGGTATGAAATGCATGACCCCATGGGCTTTACTCTGACTCCCAATTTACTTCCAAAGCCAGAATTTTATGGTTGGATGCTTTTTTCTTGGTTCCATCACTGCTCCATTTCTACTAGACTCAGCCCTTTCCTCAGCCAGGCAGCTGTAGTGGAAATAATGTTGCCCATGGATGTAGTTTGCATGTGTTTCATGCACTTATTCTAGAGAAGCAAGCAGATAGTTTAACAGGCCAATGAATGCTGATTGTAAAGGGCTATGGAGACTCTGAGTTTAACTTTAATTTTGAGTTTTATATGTTCTCTTCCCATTTATTTATTTCTCTTCTGCAAAAGCCAAACCTGGAACATTCTCTAATCTTTCAACCTTAAGGTAGGGGATACTTAGTAGGGGAGATAGTCTGTAGGCATGAATAGATTGAGGTCAACAAATAATAAATATACTATAAGTAAATGCAAATCTTTATTTATGAAAACTAGGAGCTAGAAGATTTTTGAAGAAGAACAAAATCTATGCTGCTTTACTATTAGACATGACAGGCACCCATTTATAAGAGAGCATGCTGACAAAGTATTGGGCATTGCATGTTCTCAGAACTCATTATTTTCTGAATATCTGTGACCACATAGAGGACTGGGGATTTTATGCTCCCTTAGGCAAATGAGCATTACTTAACTATTAAAATCTTTTTGGTTATACAAGCTCTAATATTCAGGCTAAGCATATTCTCATGTTGCATGCTACATTGATGGGACTGATGAAGATTAGAGCTTGCATCCTTCCTCACACACTTACTAGCTATGTGACCTTGTGCAAGTCACTTAACCTTCCCCAACCTTGGTTTCCTCATCTATAAAATAGGAATAATAGTAGCACCTACTTAATAGAGTTGCTATATGGATCAAGTGAGAAAGCTCTGTAAAATTAGTTATTGTTATTTCAAGTATCAGAAACTGCTACTCCTCTTATATTTACATAAACATGTAAAAAGTTAAAGCTTTAGCATAGACCAGTCTGACCCTTAGGTTCTCTGAGATACTTTTACTTTCAGTTTTGGAAATAATCCACTAAATATAAATGTAATGTGAATTTCTTACTTTTGCAAAACATTATTTGTGTGAAGTAAGGCTTTTCTGACTAAGGACTTATAGGACTTAGAATAGAATAGTAAGTTACCCAGTGTGAGACCTTCTGGAAAACATTTACTTCTGCTTGCAAGTGTAAGCTATACAGTGGTATTCTTCAGGACACCCTGGCAAAAATCTCAAATGGATTTGATCAGTAACCAGAAAAAGTCTTTTCCAGGGTTCCCGTCAGTAGAATTTGGCTTGCAGATTGTACCTAATTGAGATGCTTGGCTGGCTGGAGCTCACTGGCTTTAGGCCCAATCACCGGACCACTTGGAACAATGTGTAAGGTCATTAGTTTGCATGCTTAATACCAAGTGACCTTGTACTGCTTTTTTCTTATTCTTGGGATTTGCAAGTCCCATGGCTCTCATAGCATGGGAGAGTGACACTTTAATCCTGTTCTCTTTTTCCCCCTTCTTCTTTAGGGCTGCCACAGGCCACTGCCTGATCTGTGAATAGAGATTAAGAAATTTCTTTAACAACTTGTCAGTGAGGCTTACACTGGGGCCATTTGAAAATACAGGTGATAGAAATTTTAATATTAATCTGACCATAGTTGCTTTTTTCTGTAGGTCTTATTAATTTTTTATTTTAAAGAGGAATTAATTAGGAGTCACCCAAATTGTAGTGGGTTCTAATATCATGAAATCGTAGCAAAAACCTGGCCGCTAAACCGTTTTTCTTACGTGACTCTTTTTACATTCATTTCATTTGTATTCCTACCATATCTACATAGCAATTCACTCCTATCTATGCCTAACATTTTAGGTGATGGTGTTTTCTTTAGTTTTTTTTGTATTTCTCTTATCTGGTTCTATGTAAGAAAAGCCATAGGATTTATAGCTTGGAAGGATATAGATCATTCAGTTCTACCCCTTTATTATACAAAAGAAGAAACCAAGGCCCAGAGAGGTGACTTGTTCAAAGTCATATAGGTCATAGGTAGTGGAGACAATTCAGAGAAATGTCTTCAGGTGCTGTTTCACGTTTTTCTTTGTAATCCCAGTGCCTAATACAATGCACCTAGTAGGTGCTTGATAAATGTTGGCTGATTAATGAATTGATAGGTGCTTAACAAATTCCATGAATTAATTAAAATATATCCATTTGAAGTTATATCAGTTGTATACCATATCTTATTTTTATCAATTTGGTAATGATTTTGATTTTTTTTTCTAATATACTGATGATATGGCTATACATAGGAACAAAAATGCATTTATTAAATGTAGAGAACTGATACTGACAGTGCTCTCTCTAAAGTTCTCTAGGATATCCTAATGACCAAGTCTTTTCTCAGTACTCATTATTCTTGACCTCTTTATTGCATGTGACAATGTTTAATAATACCCTTACTCCAGCAATTTCTGTCCTCTCTGAGTTTTGGGGGATACAATTCTCTTCTGATTTTCCTCTTAAGCACTTCATAATTACTCAGGATTCTTGAATGATTTGTTATCCATATCACACCCCTGAAGGCTTTGTCCTTGTCCTTCTTCTCTTTACAACCTCTCTTCCTGAGTACAGTGGCTCCCATGAGTTTAAAGTTTAATTGTCATCTTTCTGAAGATAGCTAGTAGATGTGTATATCCAGCCCTGGTCTCCTGAGCAACTGCCTATTAGACACTTAAAGCTGAATATCCCAGAGACATCTCTAAATTAGTATACCCCAAACGAAAATCATTACATTGTCCTCCAAACCCACCCCTCTATGAAACTCACCCCGCCCTTTTTTTTTTGGTCAAGGGTAACACAATTTCTCTAGTCTCTCAGGTTTGCAAATTCATCTTTACATTGACTCCATACTAGCTAGCCCTTATGCTACATCCCCAATCAGCTGCCAAGTCTTGCTATCTTTTTCTCCACTCCAGCATTTTTCAACTCTAATGTTTTCTCTTTATTCACACAGTCACTACCTTACTATATAGGCCCGCATCACCCCTTACCTGAATTACTGCAATTAGCCTTTTAAAATTGGTGTTCTTAAGTCAAGTTTCTCCCCTTCCCAGTCTGTCCTCCCTCCACATAAGTGTCAAAGTGATTTTCTTAAAGCAAATATTTACTTATTCAGTAAATCTCAGTAGCTTCTGATTGCCTCTAAGATAAAATACAGTCTCTTCTGTTTGGCTTTTAAAGGTTGTCACAAACATATCCCAACCTTTCTTTGCAACTTCATTGTACACTTTTCCTTTTCTACCCTCTACTTTCCAGTTCAGACTGCCCTTCTTCTCTCTTCTCATCCAGGACATGGGACAGCAATATGTTTTACTTGACCATCAGTCATGTCTTCAATACACGTCCTGCTCACCTTCATCTCATAAGAATCCCTCACATCCTTCAAGACGTAGCTCAAGCACCACCTTCTATACAAAGCCTTTCTTGACCTCCCTGAGAATGACTTCCTTCTCTTATACCTTGAATTGATTTTGTATTTGTTCTGTGTATTTATTCTACATATATATTTATATGTTGTCAGCTCTGATAGAATATAAGGTTTTTGAGAGTGGGTATTGTTTTACTCTTTGTTTTTGTATACATGGGTTGCTCAATAAATTGATATGCTGTAAGCTTGAATTTTCATTTCTTCAGTTATTTCAGAGTTCATATATCATAATCCTTTGAGTGTACCTTTTAATATTTCAGTTTTCACTTCTAGCTTTAAGAATACATGTCTTGGGTGGCTAGGTGTCTCAGTGAATAGAGCACTGGCCCTGGAGTGAGGAGGACTTGAGATCAAATCTGGCCTCAGACACTTAACACAAAAACTAGCTGTGTGACCCTGGGCAAGTCACTTAACCCCAATTGCCCTCTAAAAAGCAAAACAAAACAAAACAAAACAAAAAAACACATGTCTTCTCGGAGTTAACCTACCCTACTGTAAAAATTTAGATTTATAATTTAGATTCCACAAGGGAACACAGTTACTATTATTAATTTTCATATAGAGGATGGCTCATAATTTTTTTTTTCCGAACAGGTCTAGTATGTCTCAAGTCCAGATTTTATGCCACTTGTTGAGAAAAAACAAGAGGTAATATTGCCTCTGCAGTTCTTTTATCAGTTTCTGACTCCTTGTTACTTATGTTTCTTTGACAGTTTTAGAGAGAAATAAATGAGCCACACCAACCAACTATAATTAGAGTCCTTATCTAGGAGAGGGTGCTGGTGGTTATTGTTTGAAATGCTATCTAGTCAAAGGGCATTTTTTATGCGAGGGCAGAAAGGAGGTGTTGTCACCAGGGACTGTTTAGTGAGAACTGCCAGTCTGTACTAATTTGAGATTTTGACATTCATAGTTCAGGAGTGGCAGAAATGTAAACCACACCTTCGGATTTTGACTTAGTGAAAATCTGAAGTGATTTTTTTTGATTAGAGAGACCCTGAGGTGCTGGAACATGATCCTTGTTTTTCATTGGTGTGCTGTCTATACAATATTTGGGATAAGAAATTGACAGGGAAGAAATTGATGCAAAAATAATTGGTTGGTTTGATCTTGGTACCTAATCCATCACCCTATACCAAACCATTTAATGGAGTCTGTTTTGTCAGTACATTGTACTGTGAATTTAGATGAGAGATTTCATGCCAAACTATTTCTTAGCATACCCAAAGCTAAGGAAAACATTATAGTTGCACTCCAATATTAGAAAAGCAAGGGAGATTAATAGTGGAAGAACTGAGAAGCCCTGAAAGCAGATTTAAATCTTCATTCATGTGTAGTAATGGAACAAAAGAATGTTAAATGTTGGTACTAGAGGCCATCTTAGAGCCTATTTAGTCCTGTCTTGTAACTTTACAGATTAGACACCAGGACCCAGAGAATTGAAATGACTTGCTCAAGATCCTAAGGTTTGCAAATGTAAGGAAGTAAGTGTTTTCATGTAGGATAACTCCTGATTTTCAGATCTTTAAAAGTAAAGTCTTTTGTATGCCTGGTAAGATGAGGTTGAGTACGAAATGTGTGCTTATTTATTTCCAAAGGCCATTGAATGAAGGACCTCAAGCCTAGGACTCAGCTGTTTGATACAATAGAAAAGATCACTGGATTTTTGAATCAGAAGGCCTGGATTTGAATCCCATCTCTGTTGATTATTAATCATGTGAATTACGGAAAAATTACTTCATCTCTCTGAGTCTCAGTGCCCTCTTCTATAAAATGAAGAGGATAGAACTAGATGATTTCTAAGGAGCTCTCCATATTTTAATGTGACTCAGTTAAGCTGATTTCCTAGCCATAGAATTTAGATGAATTTGCCCCAAGGAATACCCAAGTGAGTATTCCTAAGAATTCTGAATTAGACAGATGAGTGAGTTGATGAAGTGAGAGATTCTCCTCAAATTATGTCTTTTTCTCCCTCAAAAAACAAATAAACCAGTAAGAAATATGACAAATAAAATGAAAAGAACAAAAATCAAAAGAGGAGAAAAAAATTAAATTCTTACAGAGTAACACCTACAATAATTTTTTAAAAAATCTTTTATTTATTTATTTTTAGTTTTCAACATTCATTTCCACAGGATTTAGAGTTACAGATTTTCTCCTTGTCTTTCCCCAAGCCCCACCCTAAGATATCAAGCTTACTGAATACCCCTCCTCCCACAATCTGCTCTCTCTCATATCCTTTCCCACTCCCACCCCCTAACTTTCTAGTAGGGCAGGATAGATTTCTAAACCCCAGTGCCTGTATACCTTATTCCCCAGTTGTACATAAAAAACAAAACAAAACAAAAAGCTATTTTTTTTAAACTTTGATTTCCAGATTCTTTTCCTTCTTCCCTTCTCACCCACCCCAATGGCAAGACAAGCAATTCAATATAGGTTGTACATGTGTAGTATGCAAAACGTTTCCATAATAGTTTTATTGTGAGATAGTAACTGTATTTTTCTCCATTCTATCCAGCACCCCACTTATTCTATTTTCTACTTTGACCCTGTTCCTTTTCAAAAGTGTTTGCTTCTAACAACCCTCTCCCCCTGTCTGCCCTCCCTTTTATCATCTCCCCTCTTCTGCCCTTCCCTCCTACTTCCCCGTAGGGTAAGATACCCAATTGAGTGTAAAAAAAAAGCCTTAAGCCAAATTCAGTGTGAGTAAGGTGGACCCATTCCTTTTCACCTTCCTGCTCTTCCCCTCCATTGTAACAGTTTCCTCTTACCTCTTTTATGCATAATAATTTACCCTATTCTATCTTACCCTTTCTCCTCCCATTATATTCCTCTCTCACCTCTTAATTTTATTTTTTAGATATCGTCCCCTCCTATTCACCTGATTCTGTCCCCTCTATGTATACATGTACACACATATACACACATATGTATTTTTACACACATACAACCTCATATATACATATATCTATGTATACATATATATTCCCTTCAAATATCCTCGTACTGAAAAAAGTCTCATGAGTTACAATTATTGTTTTTCCATGTAGGAATATAAATAGTTCAACTTTAATAAGTTCCTTATGATTTTTTTTCCTATTTACCTTCTCATGCTTCTCTTGCTTCTTGTATTTGAAAGTCAAAATTTCTGTTCAGGTCTGGTTTTTTTTTTTTTGTTTGTTTGTTTGTTTGTTTTTATTAAGGATAATTGAAAGTCCTCGATTTCATTGAATGACCATGTTTCCCCCTGAAACATTATAGTCAGTTTTGCTGGGAGGTGATTTTTGGTTTTAATCCTAGCTCCTTTGACCTCTGGAATATCATATTCCAAGCCCTTAAATCCCTTAATGTAGAAGGTACTAGATCTTGTGTTATCCTGATTGTGTCTCCACAATACTCAAATTGTTTCTTCCTAACTACTTACAGTATTTTCTTCTTGACCTGGGAACTCTGGAATTTGGTTATAATATTCCTAGGAGTTTTCTTTTTGGAATCTTTTTTAAGAGGCGACTGTTGAATTCTTTCAATTTCTATTTTGCCATCTGGTTCTAGAATATCAGGGTAATTTTCCTTGATGATTTCTTAAAGAATGATTTCTAGGCTTTTTTTTATCATGGCTTTCAGGTAGTGCAATAATTTTTAAATGATCTCTCCTGGATCTTTTTTCCAGGTCAGTGGTTTTTCCAATGAGGTATTTCACATTGCCTTCTATTTTTTTTTCATTTGTTTGGATCTGTTTTATAGTATCTTGATTTCTCATAAAGTCATTAGCTTACATTTGCTCCAATCTGATTTTGAAGGAATTATTCTGTTCAGTGAATTTTGGAAATTCCTTTTTCATCAGGGCTGTTCGACTTTTAAGGCATTCTTTACAGGTATTGGAGGTGATTGGAGTGGGAGCTCAGCCAAGTTCCTGCTTTTACTCTGCCATCTTGGCCCCCCCTTAGGAAATTAAAAGAAAAAGAATTAACCAAGGGTCCCCTATTAGTTCCATCATCTGCCTCCTTCCACATCAACCCTAAACTGTGGGCTCTTTGTTATAATTGGAAGCCTAGTCAAGAAAGTTTAGTCAAACATAAAATAGAGTAGATCATTACTGAAAGCCTCTAACAGCCATGCCAAAGTCCCATCACTCCCCATGCCTGTCCTAAACCCTATCTGAGGGCTTCTCACTTGGGCTTCTCTCTCAAAATGGTGGCTATAGTGGCTCTGGGTCAAATAATGTTTGAAAACAGTTGTGGATAGAAGGGATAATTATGAAAGGATTTCACTAATCATGTCTAGTAGAGTTTCTTCTCATTTGTAGTTATTTAGCCCATATCAATTGATAGTTCAGGAGTTAAGCTCGTTCAGAGGTACAGGACAGTGAAGAGGCTTTGGAAATGACCAGGAAAAGAAATATTCCTGATACTATGAGATAAAACAATATTAGGGAAAATCCCAGAAGATGATACTTCTATAATTCTCCAGAAATGGATATGGAATTGTTATAGGGATCCCCAAGAGTGATTAGAAGGCCTTAACAAAGAAATGAAGGAAGAGATAAATAATGAACTAGAAAGATTGGAACAGAAAAGTTGCATATAATACATAAATATTGGACAGTTTAAAAAACTAATAGATGAAATGAAACATAAATTTAGTGATACAACAAGAATTATCAGAGCAAATTCATCTAGGAAATACTAAAAGAATACATGAAATGTTTACAATAAAAACAATTGACTTGCAAAATGAGTGGAGAACTCATTTAAAAATCATCAAGATCACAGGAGAATATGATAAGGCAGCAAATTTAAATGCCATATTTCAAAATAATGTAAGAAAAAATGCTTACAAGTATTGGTACGCAAAGACAAAGTGCTAGCTGATAGCTTCTGATAGTATCTACCAGACCTTCCCACACACCCATAGAAACTTCTTATACGAAAGTCTCAGAGATGTGATGGCCAAGTTCCAGGAATGCCAGATCAAAGAAAAATACCATAAACAGCTAGTAAAAATAGATCATATAGCAAGGAATCATATTAGGCCTATGTATTAAATGTAAGAAAAGAAATAAAAGATTAAATTTGATATACTGAGAAAGAATTGACTAGAAACAAGTATAATATACTATCAAATTAAGTATAAACCTATGAGGGAGGGAAATGAGAGGAGAGAATAGGCCTTTCTAAGAATGGACAACCTCTAAGCATTCTTTCTGAGAAGTACTAGGAGGTGAATGAAAGGCAGAGACCAATCACAAAAGAAACTTAAGAAGGATAAACTAGTGTGAATGTTTCAAAAGGTTTATGTGACAATCAAGTGTGTATATCCTCAAATGAGAATAAGAAACTTTCTTCCCTTTGGAGACCCAATGTCTCTTAAGTGCAAAAGAGTGAAAGTCAAGCTATAGGTGGGAGGTTCAAATCAATCCCGATAATAACAGCAAAAGAAATAATTGGAGAAAGGTATGGGAGGGGGAGGAAGAAAGTTACTATCTCATATATCTAAGGAGAATGTTATTCATTTATGAAGGTCGGTAAAAAGGAAGAAGGAATCTTGTGAAACATATAAAGTAATTATTTTGTTGCGGTGGTGATTTTAAGTTATTGGACGAATACAATACTATAAAGATAAATTTTAATAAATTAAGTTTGAAACCAGATTGGAACAGGAAGACTGCATAGAGGAATGTGAGAAGAAGCATGGAAGGAATAATATCAGAAGAATGGCAAAGAAGGCTGAGAGAAGAAATATTTTAACATGGAGGAGAAAATCTATGTAAAAATCTTAAGTATGAAGATAAATGAGATTAACTGACCTGTAAAATGTAGGGTAGTGGCAGTATAAATAGATTAGAAAGCAAAGCTGAGCAATTTGTTATTTACAAGAAACACAAATAAGGTATTAAGATTCATAAAGAATTAAGAGGAAATGTTAGGGTAGAATTAATTATTCCTCAGTCAGATAACAAAAGCAAGTAAGTGAGAGTACTACACTCAGCTTATTTTCCCACTTAGCTTAGGGTGAGTTACATTTTTAAACCTCTAAAAAATGTTTTAGAGAATGAATTTAAGATAACCTCTGATGTATAAGTTGTTACTTTTGAAAAAAAAGTTTTCTGGGCTAAATATTACATATAAAAATTTAAACTCTGTTTTAATTATTTTTGTCATCTATCAATGTAATTTTACTGTTATTACATTAGACATTAAAATATTTTTGATCCTATTCATGTGGATAATCCTTCTAATGATGCACATCACAACCCATCCATGTCTGACAATCCTGAATAATTCTTGTCCAAATTCTCATGTAAATTTTTCATAAAGAGTGTAGTCAGTGTCCTGAAAGTCTTTCTCTATCTCTCTTGATTTTGTGGAAATACAATACAAAAATGGAACAGCTGAGCTGTCCATTGATTATTCCTCTATCTATTTCCCTATTATTCCTTTATACATGACTAATTCACTTTTTATTTTGAAAATATATATCCTATAGTCTTCTTCTCTTGTGCAATTATTATTTCATAAGGTGTTTCAACCTACTTGTGTCTGCAAATGACTCTGTTGTACTTTGTACTGCCCTCAATTTTAATGTTACATTGACTATAGTATTCCATGGGGCCGCTAGGTGATGCATTGAATAGAATGTAAATCTTGGAGTCAGGTAGACTCAAAGCTGGCCTCAGATACTAGCTATATGATGCTGGGCAAGTCACTTAAGCCTGTCAGCCTCTGTTTTCTCATCTGTAAAATGAGCCAATGAAGGAAATGTCAAACCACTCTAGTGTCTTTGCCAAGAAAAACCCAAATGGGGTCACGAAGAGTCAGAGATGACTGAAAATGACTCAACAACAATATAAGATTCCATGATTGCAAGAATTACACAGCATCATTAAAAGAATATTGCTTCAGAACTGTGGGCCTTTGTTTTAAGGAGAAGCTTAATGGAATTAAAATCATAACAAAATTTCCCAAAGATAATCAAAACTGTTTTCCTTCCCCTGTTCACTTCTAGATCCTGTTCATTATTCAAACAAAGTACCTGTCTAAAAAATGTGATCGGTACTGAACTTGGGATTTCAGTAGTTTAAAGAACTTCCAGATGGGGAAATTCCTTTTAACAATTCAGGTAGGTGTCTTCTTTGCAGTTTGTAGCTTTAGAGAATTTCCAAGACTTCCAGTAGGTTAAGAAACTTGCCTAAGTTCATACAGCAAGTATGTATTAAAAGCAGCACTTGGACCTAGGTCTTTCTGGCTTCAAGACTGGTTCTTGACCCATGATATCATCTATACACCTATCACAGTTTGCCCAATAGGCATTCTTGTTGTACTTCTCCTTTGTATTGCTGTTACTGTTGCTGTTTTTTATTTAAGTAGTTATGTAGAAGCTTTTGTATCTCACATTTTTAGTGTTTTTTTTTCTCAGTCAGAAGGTTTTGTAAGGTTCCAGAGCTTGATGTAATTGGTATACTGTCATTTGTAACAATAATGGTTACTTTGTCTAATTATCCTTGGATTATTAACATTGAGTGCGGCATAAAATCTGTAGACTTAAGCACCAATCAAAAAACAATTTCTGTTATAACATAGGGAATCTAACACAGGTGTTAAAGGGAAGAGGGAAACCTATTGATGGAAATGCCTTTTAGACACTCCTACTTGCAGATGATATTGGAAAGTGAAGTTAGATTGATGAGTTACCAAAAGATCTATGCCCTTTGACTCAGAAATCTCAATGCTGGATATTTACCCAAAAGGAATAAAACACAGAAAGTTCCCATTTATGCCAAAATATTGATAGCAGCAAATTTGTGTCTGGAAAGAATAGAAATAAAGTAGGTATGTTTCACTTGAGGAATGGCTAAGCAAACTATGGTGCCTACACATAATGGGATATATATTATTATAGTATAATATGTATAAAATACTATACCAAAAGAATATGAAGAATTCAGATATCATGTTACACAGATCGAAATATTTAGAACCAGGAAAACAATATTTATACTGATTACAATACTTAAAAAAGAACAATAAAAAACGAATGAGCTTATACTTAAAGAAGAGATAAAAAATGGCCTTTTCAACGTCTGTCACTGGAGAGCCTGGGGACTAACTATGGAATGCTGAATATATTTTTGGAATGGTCAATGTGTCAGCTGGTTTTCCTGAACCTTTTTTTCTTTAACATTTTTTTTTTAAATAAAGAGGAGACCAGGCATTCATTAAGCCCCTACTATGTGGTAGGCACTGTGCTAACTACTTTATAAATATTCTCTCATTTGTTCTTCACAAGACCCTTGTGAGTCAGATATTATTTTCCCCACTTTATAGTTGAGGAAACTAAGGTAGATAAAATTTAAGTGATTTGCCTGTGTTACACTTCTCTTAAGTATCTGAGGCCATATTTGAACTCAAATCTTCCTCACTCCAGATCCAGTCCCCTATTCACTTTATTATTTTGCTTCTGGGAGGGAAGGAAAGCTTACTGGGTAAATTGAGGGAAAAATTATTTAGAGATAAATGTGATGTGAAAACAAACAAAAAAAATAAACACTCATTAAAAGAAAGAAACTAGTGGCAGAGTCAAGATGGCAGAGTAGAAACAGGACCTCCTGGCAGCTCTGGCTTCCACCTTCCCCAATTCATGTAAAAGGAGAATCTGAACAAACTTTGGAGCTACAGAACCCACAAAATGACACAGAGAAGCTAACCTCCTGCTGAGGACAGTCCCTTAGCCAGGCAGGGAGCAGCCAGCTCAGCACTCTGGGAGCCGACCCCAGCTGAGTGAGCCAGAGGTTTTAGCCCCAGGGTGGCCTGAACAGCAGCCAGCTGGAGGGACTCCAGAGCACCAGCCGCTATGGCGTTTCCAGAATTACCAACACATAGATGCAAGGACAAAGCGAGAGGTCAGTATAGTATGGACTTTGGAGTGCATCAGCCTCTTTCCCCTGGGGTGAGAAGGAGCTGAGGAGCCATGGTGCAGCTTCAACTCCTGGTCTGCCAACTGTAGGGGGACCAAGCGACCAGTCTGAGGGGTAATCACTCTTTAGCCCACTTGGATCTGGATTGTGGTCTAAGGTGGAGGTCCTGGAGTGTGTGACCAGCTTGCCAGAGTATGTGGAGGCTTCAGAGAGGCCACTCAACTAATACCTCCAGCAGCTGAGAAAACCCCAGTGTTTGGGATGGACGTTCCCCTGTCTGGTGGCAGAGTTCTACTGTGGCAAGAAGCCCAAAAGTCAAGTAATTGAGTGGCAACATGCCTAGGCAAAGGAAACAAAATAAACAGAAAAATTCAACATTAGACTCCTATTTTGGGGGCAAAGAGGATCAAAGCATAGAACAGGAGGAGGACTGTGAGGTCAGAACTCCTGTACCAAAAGCCCCAAATGAAAATACAAGCGGTTATAGGCCATAGAGGACCTTAAGAAGGATTTTAACATGAGCAAGCAAAGAAAGCAAAACAAACAGAAGAATACAACATTAGACTCGTATTTTGGGGACAAAAAGGATCAAAGCATGGAAAAGGAGGAAGACAGTGAGGTGTGTTCTCCTGCACCAAAAGCTTCAAAGGAAAATATGAGCTGCTTACAGGCCATAGAGGACCTTAAGAAGCAAATAAGAGAAGTGGAGGAAAAATTGGGGAAAAGAAATGAGAACAATTCAAGAAAATTATGAAATGAGAGTCAACAGCCTGACTGAGGAAAATAACACCTTAAAAATAGACTAATTCAAATGGCAAAAGAGGCTCAGAAAGGCAATGAGAATAGTGCTTTAAAAAGTCAAATTTGCCAGATGGAAAAAGAATCTCAAAAGCTCATTGAGGAGAATCATTCCTTCAGAATTAGATTGGAGCAAATGGAAGCTAGTGACTTTATGAGAAATCAAGATGCTGTTAAACAGATCCAAACACATGAAAGAATAGAAGGCAATGTGAAATATTTCATGGGAAAATCCACTGACCTGGAAAATAGATCCAGGAGAGATAATTTAAAAATTATTGGACTACCTGAAAGCTGTGATCAAAGAAAGAACCTAGAAATCATCCTCCAAGAAATTCTCAAGGAAAACTACCCTGATGTTTTAGAACCAGAGGGCAAAATAGAGTTTGAAAGAATCCTCCAATCACCTCCTGAAAAAAGATCCCCCCAAAAACCTCCTAGCAATATTATAGCCAGGTTCCAGAATTCCCAGATCAAGGAGAAAATACTACAAGCAGCCAGGAAGAAACAATTTCAATATTGTGGAAACACGATCAGAATAGCACAGGACCTGGTAGCTTCTACGCTGAGGGATCAAAGGTCTTGGGATATGATATTCCAGGGGTCAAAGGAGTTGGGATTAAAACAAAGAATCACCTACCCAGCAAAATTGAGTGTCATGTTTCAGGGGAAAATATGGTGATTCAGTGGAATAGAGGACTTTCAAGTATTCTTGAAGAAAAAACCAGAATCTGGAATTCAAAGTTTGAAAACGAAATGTTTAATATATATATATATATATATATATGTATATATATAAAACATTTTGTTTAATACATATTAATATTATATATTATTAATACATATTATATATAATATAGAATTAATTAATACACACATATATATATATATATATATATATATATATATATATATATATATACACTATTTTACATGTAATTGGGGAATAAGATATACAGGCACTGGGGCATAGAGATCTGTTGTGACCTACTGGAAAAGTTGTAGGGGGTATGGGGGAAGACATGGGAGAGAGCAGATTGGGGGAAGGGATATTCTGTGGGACCTGTATTTTGGGGATGTGGGTAGAGGAAAAACGGAGAAATTTTGTAACTCAAAATCTGGTGGAAATGAATGATGTAAACCAGAAGTTAATAAAGCATTTAAAAAAAAAAAAGAAAGAAGCTATATTAATGGAATTTTCTAGAAGACCCCTTTCTACTCTGAGTGTTAGAAAGATAGAGCAACCACCCAAATGAACCCTCAAGAACTTATGGGCCCTGATAAAAGAGCCCTTTATAATGGATCAAGATGGTGCTTTTGGTGGTAGTAAGCTAGTCATCTTTTCCTGGTTTGACTTGGAAGCTCTGAATCTCTGTAACACCACTGCAATAGAGGATGTTTGATTTTATAAAACTTATAAAGTAAGTATCATATCATTTCACTAGTGTGATTAGGGGTTAGGTTGTTTGGGTTAATTGAATTTTCTGGTTATTTCTGGTTATTTAAATGTCCATGTTTTACAGTACAACTAGTAAGAATTGATGACAGCCCTTCATGAATGCAATAACCTGCCCAATGGGCATTTGCAGTTACATAGATTAAGCTCAAAGAAGGTTTTAGAAGTACAACATTTTGTTAATCATAGATCTTCAATTAAATAATAAGACCATAAATCCCAGTGTTTTAGAAGAGACTCCATAAGACAAATAAGCAAAAAATACAAAATTTAAGGCAATTGATGTTTTCAGTTAATTATAATAAACCCAAAAAGCAAAAGAAAAATTTATTCAAAGGCTTGCCACGGTGAAAAAAGCAGTCAGTTTTAGAAGTTAATAAGAAATGATATTTAAATAGAGTTGTGAAAACATGCAAGAAATAAAGTATTCTGAAAACAAAAATGCACTTATACTATTAAAATATACCTAAAAACTAATCTGAGAGATATTTAAAAGTGAATTAGATGTATAATTCTGAAATTACTTTTGTCTGCTTGCCACATTACTCTTAGCACTTCAATTAAACCTGGACTGAAAGTGAAAATAATTTATTTTCCCACAAAGATGAAAAATAGAGTTCTTTCTTTAAAAATAATTTATTACAAATAATGATAAACATCAATTTAAGTAACTAAACTTACTTTATAACTATTTACTTTCAAATAAATTAATTGTAATATATATTATCATAAACACTTCAGTCACTCCAAGCCTATTGCCGTCTTGAACTTTCTTTGTCCGTCCACCATTTCTTTTTATGTACTTGTAGTTAGTTAACTCATTGTTTTCCTTTTTCATCATCTAATAAAGTTCCTTCCAAATGTCTTTATGATCGTTTCCCTAATGTTGGACATTTAGGTTCTATGCAGGTTTCATTTTTGCATTTATAAATGAATACTGCTATGACCATTTTGTGACAAGCCGCTCATTTTTGTCTTTAATCCTAACAAAGAAATAATAGTTTCAATTTTGACCACTTGCATACTACTTAGATTGCTTTCCAAAAAAAGGATTTGACAAGTTTGCCATTGCACCAATAAAGAATCAGTGTTCCTGTTTCTTTATAAGCATCCAATTTCACGGTTTGATTTTTGCCATCTTGCTAGATAAATGAGGTTTTATCCCAAAGTTGTTTTAATTTGTATCTTTTTGACGAAGTTGAGTACTTTAAAAGAGCTTTAAGAATCTTTTTGTACTTTCTATTTTGAAATTTTTCTTTTTATATCTTTTAACTTTTTATTCATTGTAAAGTTGGCATTATCATTGTAAATGTTTAATAGGACCTTCTATTATAGATGTCAAGTTTAGATGTCGAGTTATGACAGCTTCTTATTTATTCTTTTAAAATGTATTTTCTTTACATTGAAAGCACACTGGACCTCTTCTGAAATTTTATTGAATTGACAGGAAAATGCATTAAATAAAACAATTAATAAAAAAACCCTAAAATAAACCTAAAATTTTTTTTGAATATTTTTAAGTTAAAAGTCTTCAGCTTTTTTTTCTTCTTCAGGTATTTTGGATGGTAAGCCTAGCACAAATAGAAGCTAAAGAAAGTCTACCAAATATGCTGAATAAGTATTGCTAAGTCATTTTCTAGTTAAATCATAATTACCTTTAGTCACACATTATGTTATATTTATAATGCTCTTTCATCTCAGGATATTAAAATGTGTTTTAAATATTTCCTTATATGTCCACACAAAATCTCTCAGTAAACTTGCTTAGTAGGCAAGCATTTCTCATATTTTACAGATGGAGTGTCTGTGGAGCTCAATGGGGTCTAAAGATAAAACAGTCTCAGTGAAGACACGCTCTGAGTCAGGAGGAAAATAAGCATGAATCCCACCTTTTTGCTTCCTCATCCTGCAGATATGTCTACAGAGAGACAAGGCCATGCCGTAGCTTTATGGTTATTGAAGCATGACTTTCATGTATTAGTACTTCCCTGTACTGAAGTCCTATTCTGTGGATAAAGAGATGACCCTGGGCTCTCAAAGGCTATGCTGAGATGGGAAGGTTTCAAATAAAAGTTGACAGTGATCATAATAGCATACACCTAGAGTTAGAAGGTACCTAAATATTTTCTAGTTCAATTCACTTATATTATTGATTAGAAAATTCAGGCCCAGGGAAGTTAAGTAACTTGCCCAAGATCACACAACTCGGTAAACATTGGAGGAAGAATTTGGATCTAAGAACTTGACTCTAGAATCAAGGCTTCTTCTATTCTACCATTACTCTGCCCAACTCCATCATCACATATACATACACAAATATAGACTATATGTGTATATAGAGAGAAGAGGAGAAAGAGAGAGGGGAAAGAAAAGAGAGGGAAGGAGAGAAGAGGGAGAAGAAGCAAGGAGTAAGAGGGAGACAGAGAGAGAGACACCCACACACACAAGGCAGGGGGTGCAAGTAGATTTAGCAACTTGCCTTGAGCATCAGAAGCAGGATTTGAGCCTAACTCTAAGTCCAGTTCCCATTCTACAATCCAATGACCAAGACCACCCTGGTTAAGTGAAGAGGAGCTCATCTTTAAAAGACTGTCACCAAGTGATGACTTTTTGTTTGTTTGTGGCAACTCAAAAAACATTTAACTAAGGTTTGGAGGGATTGAGAACTATAATAGCGTAAGCAGTGTTCACACTATTGAGATAAATCTTTTGGAGCATTTAAATACTCATATAATCTAGTGAGTATCAACCAGTGATATTTATGGAAATCTTTCTTTTTAAAATTATTTACCATATTCTTACATGATACATGTGAGGAGTAAAATGAGTCTTTGGTGATAAGTGTGGATCTCTACCTGGAAATAAACCTTTTCCCCAACATTAAGCAAGACAAGTCTTGAATCCACTTGGCATATGTTTTCATGGAAATGTTCTATAAGATCCTAAATTCTTCATTGAGAGATGGGAGTGAGAAAGGAATTTTCTTCTGAAAGATCTAAATTTAGGACATTGGCATTAGTTGCATTAGAGTTGTCAAATGAAAATTTAATTCATGCCAAATGTGAAGAAATAAACTAAGCCCAAACATGACCGGTGAGCCTCACAAATAGCTCTGCTCCACAGTTATGTTATTATTTATTAAGTGGCTCCAGTAATCAGAAGTAAGTCAGAATGAATGTTTAAGCAAAAAAAGAAATTACTCATGTTGTACAATGTCATATTCCACATTGCTCAGTTCCTTTATTGCAGAGCTTTCATAAATGTGAATAGACTGATAATTGGCTATGGCTTATTGACTGTGTCAATTGATCAATCAACCTACTATGTGGTAGTAAGGTGCTGGATGCCTGGGATACAAGGAAAAATATTAAGCTGCTCCTGCCTCAAAGAGCTTATCAAGCTTGAGTCCTATCAAGTCATCCTAAGTACATAAAACTCACTTTTTTATAGCTTGAAGATTTTTGCAATGTGATTTTCATATATTATCTCATATGATCCCCATAATAATTCCATGAGGTCATTGCTGTTATTGCCCCCATTTCACAGTAATGGAAACTTAGGTGACTTCTGCAAGGACACAAAACTTGTAAATATCAGAGGTAGGGTTTGAACACAGGACTTTCTAATTCCTCAAGTAGAGTGGAAGCAACATGACAAAATGAAAAGAACAAAGGCTCTTTGGATCAAATTCCTCTGTTGATGCTTAATACTTATATGAACTTGGTCAAGTCTGTAACTTCCTTGGGACTAATTTTCCTAATCTATGAAATGAAGTACTAGGTGTCTCTTAAGGTCCCTTCCAGCATGAGATCCTTGAGTTATGACCTATAGTCCTAATAATGAGGTTTTCAATTGAACAAATGACTATTGCAACTGCATTTTGCCAGGTAAAGGGGAAAGAATTGACCAGTTGTCAAAATGAATTGAAAAAGACAATGCTGAGGCAGCTAGGTGGCTCAGTGGCATGGTTTGTGGAGTCAGGAGGACCTGAGTTCAAATGTGACCTCAGGCACTTAATACTTACTTGCTGTGTGACTTTGGGCAAGTCACTTAACCCCAATTGCCCTGCCTTCCCTCCTCCAAAAAGTAAAAAAAAAATTAATAAAGACAATGTTTATATGATGAATAATCAATTCCCAATTGAAATCTTATACTTTTAAGTCAGGCTGGAAACACACTGAATAATTTAGCTAGTGGATTTGGTTTTCATAATCAGGAAAGAAAATGAAATAATTTGGGTTATAAGAAAGATGAGTATATTTGTAGTTTATCCCTAATTTCCAGTAGGGTTAAATTTTGTCATGGAAATGTTAACTTATTTTTTTTTTTTTTTAAAGCAATTGGGGTTAAGTAACTTGCTCAAGGTTACACGGCTAGTCATTTGATTTATGCGTGGGTGCTCATTTTCTGAGGCCAGATCTGATCTCAGGTCATCCAAACTCCGAGGCCGGCGCTCTTACTCACTGCGCCACCTAGCCGCCCCTTTAGGGCAATTGGGGTTAAGTAACTTGCCCAAGGTTACACGGCTAGGTTTTTTTGTTTGTGCGGATTAGGTGTCGGAGGCCGGCTCCGAACTCAGGTCCTTCTGATTCCAGGGCCGGCGCTCTATTCACTGCGCCACCTAGCCGCCCCTATGTTAACTTATTTTTATAGCTTGCATATCTGTTGTAGTTCTCAGAGAATCATAAGCCTAATATGGATGTTAAAGGACCCAATAAGATCCTCTACCTGATGACATGATTATATGTTCATATATATGTATATATATATTATATATTATATCCTAGAAGGGTAAGGTTTAGAAAACGAAAATTTCCATTCTGGCTAATAAACAACTAACAGATCCATTTCCCCCCCATTTATAAAATAAGGTAATTGGGATAGCTAGTTTCTGCCATCTCTTACAGCTAAAATATTCCATGGTTCCATGGCATTGTCCATGGCATGTCACTGTTTTCCGGTATTTTACATCTTACCCCATCCTAAAAAAAAAGTTCTAGGGGGGAAAATATATGTGTGTATACATACATACATACATACATACATACATACATACATACATACATATACATGTATGTATACATACCTATATAATTATTTTGATATGATAAAAATATCTTCCCAAGGGCAGAATTATAGTTTCTCTTTTGCTTCTAGATTAAGAACTGGCAAACTATGTGACCAAATCCAACCTGCAGTCTGTTCTTCTATAGCCCTTGAGCTAAGAATGTTTTAAAGAAATAAATACACACATTGTATAGTTCTTTAAGGCTTACAAAGCATTTATATGAATTATCTAATTTGATCCTCACAGTAACACTGTAAATAACATTTGTCAATGTGGATAAATGTTAGCTCTTTACAAAATTAAAAATTAACATGAATGGGAGACATCTAAGAATCTGGGAAGTTTTCCATTCCCATTCTAGTTACATTGACAGAGTTTTAGTCTTTTACCTTTTATGGAGACATAACCTAATATGATTTTTTCTGGCCTGAGCCCAGCAATGCTTCTATAGAGGCTACCAGTCTGGAAGTTCCTCAGAGATTCACATAATTCTACCTGGGACTGGATGCATGCTATTATACATATTGTTCCTCTGTGGGATTTGGAATGCTATCAAAAGGACCAAAGTGTAGTAGAATGGGGAGAAAACAGGCAGTAGTGGAAAAGGGATTTTATTAATCATGTTTCCCTTAGTAAGAGCAAGAGGAGATTTGAAGAGATCAACCCCAGAGATTTGGAAAGGAACTGTTAGCTTTCATCTGGCATGAGTGCGAAGACCTTAGGGGGAACTATCTGAAAATGAAGACTTAAAAGGCCATTTGGTCCAACCAATGACTGAGTAAGAATCTCCACTATACTATATCCAAGAAGTGGCTACCCAACTATATTGCTTAAAGACTTCTACTGAAGAAAGATAACCTCTAAAATCTCTTCCACCTCTAAATGCATTATACTATAAACCTAAATAAAGTGAAGAATAAGTTCATACTGAAGCTCTTCAGGAAAACCTTTTTCCCCTTTCTGGAGAGCATGAAGTGTCCCTTATCTTCAGTGGGTCTTATTGCCTCTCTGAGGCTCTGTCCAGTTTTAAATCTATGATCATATAGAATAAAATTGGGCTGAAAGTCAAGAAAGGAGTGGAGTGAATTTGAGTCAAAATAAGGCTAGTTTCAAAGATATTAGTTTGTAGGGCCAGGATTACCTAATTAGACCTCTGAAAAACAGGGCATTTTCCCCATTTGTTATTTAGTGTAATAGAATTCTGCTAAAATCCTCCACTACCTCATCTGGTTGGGAGCTGACTTGAAGGAAAAGTAGTAGAAACTCTTGCCAAGCTGCAAAGGCTCTGAATATGACCTGGTTGATTTAAGTCCATTGAATCAGTCCCTCTAAATATGAAAGAACTTTTAACCAAGTTGACTCTAAGGTGCCAAATTCAGGTACCATGTAAACTTTCAAAAATCTGTTGGTTAGTCAAGCCACCTTTGTTAAGTACTTACCATGTGCTAGTAACTATGCTAAGTGCTGGCAATACGAATACAAGTAGAAAGAAAAATAGCCCTTGGCCTCAAGGAGCTTACATTATGATGGGGAAGACTATACATAAAACAAAGCTGAAGAGGGTGGGGAGAGCAAAACAAGACATGTAACATGGCATCATGATAGAGAAAATGCATAGTGCACCCCACGAAGAGGAATTAGTGGTGACTGGGTTTCATGTCCTCTTTAAATGAATATGCTGAGAGAAACAAACCATCTGCTAAGAAAAATCCAGCTATTCAAAAACTGTCTACTAAGTTATAGGCAGGATTTGGTCCGAATAGATGGAGAATGGCCTCATTATTACAAGTGACAGATTGCTGAAGTACTGAAGTTTGTTATTTTAGGTCTCTTTATATGCTTCCTTCTAGTATGAAACCTCTCAAGAAATAGAGCATTAAACATTGAGTTGTAAGACCTAGATTTGAGTCTCAGCGCTTTTATTTACTAGCTCTGTGGTAATCCCCTTCTTCCCCTGTGGTCCTTCCTGTTCACATATGCTAAGTGAGAGGTTGAACTAAATGGTCCCTAAAACTTCTGGCTCTGACGGTTTGTCATGTTGTGAAAAATCCTAATGATGGGCATTGTGCTACTTTTAAAGATAAAGAGAAAAAAAGGTAAAAAGCAAAAATCATGCATCTCTGCAAATCAGGCTAAGTTGGATGGGAAGATTGCAGTCCAGAGAAAGAGGAAGTGATAGTAAAAAATAATACAAGGAAGTACCAATCAGTCAAGTCCTACAGCATATTCAAATATTTCAATGATATAGATGTGAGTATGACTTCCAACCATGAACCTTGTAAACCACCCATGTTTGTTCATCCTGTGTAACTCTTGAGTGTGATTCCCCACAAGGGTCCCCCACAATGTTCCTTATTTTCTCTTGACATAGAAAAATACCAGTGGACCATGAAGTACATAAACTGCCTATCCATCATTCTTGCCATATGACCTATTTAAAAACAAAAAACAAAAACGTTATGCATTTTCTTGATGACAATTTCTCCTACCTAATGTGTTCTAGTCTGCTCATGCCTATCATGTACAAGACTGTCCATTGCCTTATGAATTATCCTTAAATTTTACTCTTTAGAGATTTGTGTTCCATGGCTTATTCTCACACAACAATATAGAAGAAAATTCATAATAATAGGTCTTTGCTTCAGGGGTAATCTTGAAGTTATTAAAAATAGTGCTCAGAAAAAGAGGGATAAGGGCCTTCCTTCTACTTATTTCTGGACCCAACTTGTCCCATTTTTCAGTATCTGTCCAATATGTGTATATATGCACAGGCACACACACACCCACACCCATACCCACATACATTGATGGATGAGCTCTTATCAACTGTCCATTTGAGGCATTCAGGTGTCAGTGAAGAGAACACAGATCCTTAAATTAGGAAGACCTGGGTTCAAGTGTGACCTCAAACACTTATTAGCATTGTAGTCTCAGTTACATAATTTAACCTCTCCCAGCATCAGTTTCCTTAACTATAAATTGTGATAATACCTTGTAGGATTTAACTGAGGATCAATTGAGGTGATATTTGTAAGGTATACAACAGGTACTTAATAAATGCTTGCTCTTTCATATAATAATCTAGACTATAAACATTCCATGTCCACTATGTTCTTCCTATCTGGATTGTTATGCTAAACTCTTTTAAGTGTTAATGGATATATTTTAGGACACTCTACAGAATTCCAGTGCTTATTAATTCAATCACCACAATGTTATTTACTTCTGAAAGTTTTTGATGGACCTTACCAGGTATAAGGAGTTTCTCTTTAATCCCAGCCTGCACTGGACTTTCTCTACAACAATAGTGAATACCTTTGTGGAACACAAATGAAATCCTAGGATTTACTGGTAGAAAAATTGTGGAGTTACCTGGGGCAGTAGGCTTGAAGCCCCATACCTTTCAAAAAGATTATTTCTGGTAATAGGAAAAGTCTATTCTCTTGTGGTTAGGACTTTTCTTCACCTCATGTTCTTTATTGCCAGAGGTAAGCAGAAGGGATAACAAGTCCCCACTAGCTCTTTGACTACATAGGCAGCCCGAGATATTTTTCAGTTAGTGGCAAGCTGGAAATGTTCTTTTCTGATCCCTTGTTATGACAATTAATGTATAAATCAAATAGATTTAGCTAAAAAGAATTCCATTTTCAAGTAGTAATTAATTTGTCATGTATTTCCATCCATAGAATTTGGACAGACATTCCAATGCCAAGTCACACAGTAGTGACAACAGTTTCTAAAGCATTTCTTTGTACTACAACTTGTCTAAGCCTGATCACACATGAGCCAATAATAATGCCATTTTAAGGCCAGGCATAAAAGGGAATGAGAGAGTCAGAGAAAGTACAAAAGTGTTATGAGAACAAATATTGACATAAGGACTGAGTTTGTACAATCAGAAAAATCCACCTGGCAAAAAAATTTTGGTTTGTTCATCATGTACTCTATAATTGCTCCTGCAGGCATAGACTTCAGAGTCTATGAGGATTCTTATGTGGCCCTATTTTCCCTAGATGTATTTTCTGACTTGTTCCATAAATGGAGTTATCTGAGATACACTCAAAAAAGGTGTGAGGCAAAGAAGGCCAGGCTTTTTCAGAATACAGCAAGTACATGTAAAACATTATTAAGTCTTTTTGGGATTTGGGCAGGTAGTTTGAGACATCTCTGCATAAACCTCTCTAGCCTAAGAGATCTTTTCTGTACCCATCAGTGGTAAGAACTAATTACTAGGAACCAAAGCATAAAAGACCATTGTTATTTTAAAGGAATAGGAATAGGGGCTGAATTTCTGATTTAATTGGTATAGGGAACTCCCAGATGCTTTCCATATTTTTATATTTACTATTTGTTACCTAATTAAATGATACTTAGTATTGGCTTGGAAACAAAAGAAAACTGTCAAATATTTATTTTATTTCTTTTGGTAATCAGATACTCATATATATTACACACACACACACATACGTACAGACATAGTTTTACACATATGTGTTTATGGTTTGTTTAAATATGGAAAACAGTATAGTATGGTTGAGATGCAGAGATTAACTTTTAGCCAGGAACACCTGGAGTTTTAATCCTAATTCCTACATATATGAAATGTGTGATTCTAGGTAAGTAACAACTTCTCAATACCCCCAGTAAATCCAAGTCTAGGGGCAAGAAGGGGAGAAGTAAATAAAAAAGGAGGGGTGTGTGTGTGTAAGAACATAAGAAGAAATTCACATGATGTCTTTGTTGTATATAATAGATTTGCAGTTTCCTGTGCAATCATCTTTTTTATTATATTGTGTTATGGAAATACTTGTTCCATAAATTAAAAATAAATATATTTTTAAAAGACTAAGTTAAGGAGTAGGTGCCAATCATCATTATTATAATAAGTTTAAATAGAGATAGATAGATAAGACAGCTATGTCTATAGATATATTATGTGTATGTTATATATACATATACATTATATGTGTATGTAAATATGAGAGGTATCATGATGAATTGGGTAGAGACTTGGAGTCAGGAAGAATTTGAAACCAATTTCAGGTAAATCTCAAAGATTATAGTAGGGTATCATCATTTTTTATTTTATTTATTTTATGAGTGACTGGCAGACTGGAAAGCCTTTGACCTCCTTAGAATAATGTTTTTCAATGTGTAAATTAAAATATATGGTATTATAGAGGAAACTAATTAAACTGAAGTACAGTTATCAATATATACTCTAATATACTGATAACTGTACCTCAGTATAATTAGTTTCCTTTATAATGTAATATATTTATATATCTCTATGTAGTATAATGTGTATACATTTTTATTTATATAGTATATTTACATTCAAAATTCATATAAATTTTATATGTACATATACATTTTCTTTTTTAGCTAATGGACCTCAAGTTAGGAATCCCTGTGTAACAGGCAAGTTATTGGTGGAGGACATTAGGCATTTCACATAGTGATGAAATCAAATGTCTGAAGCCCCCCCCGCCCAAATATTTTAATTCATTAAATATATGCTTCTTCCTTTTCATCATTCCTTTCATGTTGATTTTCTCCTACCCAGATCTCCATAACACTCCAATAAAAGTTTTCCAACACTATGGGAAAATAATTCACATTATACATCTCTGAAGTTCTTTGGAAGAACAAAAATGTTATTAACAACCTAAGATGCAAGGATACTGTAGGAAATACAAATACTGTAGGGACTACTAAGAAGACAGAGTCTTGGTCCTCAAGGATTTTGTAGCAACTAGAGCAGCTCAAATACAAGACAAATATGCAGGAAACTAGAACACATTTTATACTCACTATGCCAATTGATTACTTAGATTCTAATCTAAAAGTTTCAGGATCAATACTGAGTGAACACAATATTCTTATACAAGCAAATAACTTTTTGAGACTTTCATGGATCTTTGAGGTAAATTTACAAACTTCATATACGTATGCACCCTCAATACAAAAATACACATTTCCCTCTATCTAAGACTGATTCAGTACATATGGCTTTACCATCTGTTTACTGTCAAGTCTCTAAGTGCATAAAAGAAAAGTGTGCTTTATGCACTGATTTATTTTCCTTTCAGCAAATGTGCTCTAAATACTGGATTTATTCCCTGTTCAGGTGTATTATATTTGCTAAGGAGCATATTTTTTTCCTTGCTCACATATTCTTATAAGAACTTAACACAAGTTTTCATAATCAAGTTTATTCTTTATATATTCCTAAAGTATGGTGTTTTATTTTATTAGGCAACCTTTTTAAGCATTCAAAATGACAACACTGCAAATATTGTGCATATTCTCATTCTCCTGTTTACAAGTTTCATACTTTTGATAGAATTCTAGACTTGGACTCAGGAAGACTTAAACTCAGATCTGACCACAGACACTAGCTGGGCCTGTCAGTTAATCTTTCTGGGTCTCTGCATCCTTATCTGTAAAATGAGTTAAACTCAATGGCCTCTAAGGTCTGACCTAGCTCTAAATCTACTTTCATATGATTTTTAACTATAACTGAGGACCGTTTTAACTTTTTTCTAGGTTCCTGCCTTCATGACTCATAGTATCCAATTTTTGTAATGATATTGACTGCTTTGTTCAGTCATTTCAGTCGTGTCTGACTCTTCATGACCGCATTTGGGTTGGGTTGTTGTTGTTGTTGTTGTTGTGTGTGTGTGTGTGTGTGTGTGTACGTATGTGTGTGTGTGTGTGTGTATGTTTGTATGTTTTGCAAAGATGCTGGAATAGTTTGCTGTTTCTCTCTCCAGTTAACTTTACAAATGAGGAACTGAGGTAAATAGGATAAGTGAATTGCCCAGCTAGGAAGTGTCTGAGGCCAGATTGGAACTCAGGAAGAGGAGTCTTCCTGACTCCAGGCTTGGCACTATATCCACTGTGCCACCTAGCAAATAGGAATGTATTTAGAGCAGGATAGCTAAGAAGGTGATGAAGATTAGGGAGGAGAGGGAAAGTGGATAAGCATTTCTATTATCTTACTCAGTGCCAGGCATGATTCTGAGTGCTTTACAAATATAATTTCATTTGATCTGCACAATGACTTTGCAAGGTAGGTGCTATTACACACATTTTTCAGCTAGGGGAACTGAGTCAAACAAAAGTGTTTTGGGGGTTGTTTATTTTTAGTAAGTTGCCCAGAGTCACACAGCTAGTAATTGTCTAAGGCCAAATTTGAACTCAGATCTTCTGGACTTTAGGTCTGGTGCTTTAGCCACTCCGACACTTAGCTGAAAGGAGACTGGGGCAACCTGACAGAATGGTAAATGAATTGGATTTGGAGTTAGCAAACTTATGTGTGAATTCCAGCTCAACAACTTCCTACCTGTGTGACCTTAGTATATCAACCAACTAGCATTTCTTAAGTGTTTACTATGTATGCCAGAGATCATGAGGATATCACAAAAAGTGAAAAACAGTTGCTGTCCTCAAAGATCTTAACATTCTAATGGAGGAGATGACATGTACTTAAGTGGATATATGTGAGATAGTACAAAGTAGAGGAGAAGGCTTCAGTGGGATTTAGGGGTGAGAAGCCTTTTGATATGAGATGAGGAAGCTGGACTAAATAATTTCTAAGGTCTTTTTAGGCCCTACATCTATGACATGCTACATGAGAAATGACTGAAGTAAATGGGATTGCTTAGTCTGGAGAAGATGGTACTTATGGAAAAGGAACATTATTGTTGTCTTTATATATACTTGAAGGGTTTTTATGTGTTAGAGGGATGAGTTATTATGCTTGGGTTTAGGTGTTAGAACTAAGGAACAATGGTTGGAATTTACAATGAGGCAAATTTTGAATTAATACAAGGAAGAACTTCCTAAAATTTAAAAAGCAAATCAAAAGTGTAAAGAGATACTTCATGAGGTAATGAGTTGCCCATCTTTGGAGGTCCACAAGGAAGAAGGAATTTATGCATCATGTGGGGGTTGAATTAGATGACCTCTGGGCCTCTCCCAACTCTGGGGTTCTGTGATTCTACTCCAGGAATCAGTGAGGCCCCAAAGAGAGTGCTTAGGAATTGTTCCCAAAGGCCTTGTTTGATGAATTTCAGGATGTGATGGTTCATACTTCTTGCCAGGTTTTCTGACTTCCAGCCCAGCACTTTATCCAGCACAGGGATCTTACTCAGAGGATGCCTCTCTCAATAAGCACTGACCAGCTGCTCTCATTCCTCCAACAATGAAACTAGCAGAAGCACATCTGTTTCCATGCTTCCCTGTTGACAGTTCACCAAAAAATGTGCATCAAATATTCTTTATACAAATAGACAGGGAAAAAATGTTTGATCTGAAAAGCAGAGGGAGTTATAATGTGTTTTGGTTTAAAGTTTGTGCATGAGATCCAATTCTGGCATTTGACTTCATGCCTAACACACACAAAAATAAATCCTAATAACATTCTCAGTAATGTCCCAAAGTGCTTACTTATAAGGCTTACTAGAATGTCACTCTGGTATGTTGAACCTCTTCCCTAGAATGCGGTGACAATTTTGTATTTTAAAAACATGCTCTGAGGTCATTATTTTGCAGAATGAATTATGTAATACATTTTGGGCCTTAATACAGTGGAATGGATGGTGCTTCACAATGTATCCTTGTATAATTCACATATGATACAATGTAAAAGGCCAAAGAGACAGAAAAGAACTGTGTGCTTCGTATTTATTATTACTTGGCACATCTGTACTTGGGTTCTCTTTAATTGTTCCAAAAAGCACAGCTGGAAAAGAAATATGTTAGCATCTGTCTTGTACTCCTCAATAGGGACCTTTTGTCTGAGAACTTTTCTGCTTAATAGATGAATATGCGTATGGTTGGTGATTGCAAAGTGTGTATTGTGATGTTATTCATTGAAAAGAGACAGAGACTGAAACAGAGGGGCAGAGAGGGAGAGAAAGAAAAAGAAATATAGAGTTACAAAGAAACTGAGAGAACCCAGAACAATTAGCTGCAAATTCAATTAAAAAATAATTTTACTTCAAAAAAGAAATAAAGCATGAGAAAGAGTATAACCCTCAAAGAAATGAATTTTCCTGACCTTATTTGTTTCCCAATTTCCAGTGAGTTGTGTGGATGAGTTTCCAGTGATCATGATCAATAAGGATTTCTTTTAGAAAGAACAAAAAGGTACCAAGGGAAAAAAATAAAACTTATGTGGCTTTCTTCCTTGAGTTGTTTGAACCACATCAAACAGATACTTTCAAGATAAATGAGCATAGATTATTTAAGAGTAATAATTACACAGAGACCATTATAACATTTTGAACAATTGGAGCCAAAGTCTTTAGTGAATACTCTTTTAATTTTCATCATTTGTGCCATTGGCACTTGGGCTAGACACCAACTTCATTTTTTTAAAGGAGGAGGTGGCATTTTATTGTAACAGCTAATTTGTCTAGTGATTCACTAAGACAGAAAAGTGTTATTGTCCATTACTTCAAATAGGAAAAATGAACGTAAGAAAATAAAAAAAAATTTCCCATGTTTTTCCCACAAGCTCATACTAGAGAAAGAATATTAACTTGGGTTGAGAGATTGTTGGAAAGAGGCAACGATGTCTTCAGGACTACTATATTAATCCTTGGAAGAATTTTCCTCAGCTGTGAATCCTCTCATCATTTCTTCTCCCCATCATACTCCTCTTGAGCTGCCACTCCAAAATAGTGAGCAGTAGTCCAATACTTAAAACATTCTGGATTTTTTTTTAGAAAATAAATTCATTGCCCAAATGATCTGAAAGTAAGTTTCCCACTGCTTTTCCAAAAAAGAAGAAGCAGAACTATTTAGAAGTATTTCTTAGTGTTGTGTAAGGATAAAACTGGAAAATACAAGGAGGCATATGATCTATGGAGTCTCTGCTGTCATTTGCTTTGTCAAGGAGGGTGTGCTGAATAAGTCTTTATTACCCACTACTGGCATCACTTTACCATTGCTTGGATATGGTTAGGAGAAAAAACAACTGTTGTTTGCACAAGCAAGAATAAAAACTACTGAATGTATATTCAGTAACACTGGTGGTGCTTCCTGAGTCAGTATAAACCCACTTAATACAGTGAGACTCAAGATATAGCGCAATGACTTCATGATCCTTTCTGTTCATTGAATGATTAACGAATACATTATCTATAGTCTGTTATTTCCTCTCTTTGAAATTTCTTCTTCAAATAAGAAGATAAAATCTTGTTGCCAGTGTTAATATTTATCAAAAGCCCACATTATATTAAACATTGCATGAACAGTATATGTGACACAATTTCTGTCTTACAGGGGATTAAACACATCTAAACATGACAGCTAATATAAAAATAGCCAGTGCTTCTATAGCATGTTAAGATTTTCACCTATTTACAAATAGTATATCATTTTATTCTTATAACTACAATAGATAGGTGGTATTATTATCCACATTTTCCAGATAAGGAAATTGAGGCAGACAGGCTAAGTGACTTGTTCAGTGTCACACAGCTAGGGAGTTTCTGAGACCAGATTTGAATTCTGGTCATCCTCATTCCAGGTCCAGCATTCTATCTACTGTACCACTTTGCTATTTGTGTATCAGTCTTTCAACATAAGCATTTGGTTTGAAAATGAAGAGATGGATTTCCCTAAATTGATCTGAAGATGAGAAGGACATTCAAATTCTGTTTGCTTACTCAGTACTATCACACAGTCTTAGAGATAGAATAACTGGATTCATTGGTTTACTTGTTCATGACAAAGTTTAGCTTTTCCTAATAAGGGAAAGACTAGAGATTTGATGATCAAAGTCTTGAACAAATGTCCTTTCCCATTTCACCGAATCCTACAGTCTGATTCTGCTTCACCACAGCAGTTCCAAACCTTATTTGTATCTCAATGCACTTTTAATTATAGTTAAGGAAAAGAGTCCAGCTCATAAACCCAGATTCCAGCCCCAGGTTTGGCCACTACTTAGCTAAATGGAACAAAGCACAAATGTGCTCTTTCTTGGTTTCCTCATCAGTAAAATGGGGATGATATTTATCATTTGATCATGGATTGAAAGCTAGGAGGGAACTTAGAAGTTTTACAGATGAGGAAATTGGAGTCTTGAGAGGTCAGATGCTTTGTGCATGGTTGCAGAAGTAATGAGTAATAAAGGCTTTATTTGAACCCTGGTCCTCAGGTTTCAAGCTGCCTCTCAGTTTGCCCCAAGGATTCTGTTGAAGTAATAGATGAAAAGTATGAACATTTCTTAGACGTGTTTTTTGAATGACACATGGTATTCTCTAACTCAATTCAGCAAACATCTATGAAATGTGTGCAAGTATGTGGAAGACTGGGATTGATACTGAGGAGATAGATAAAATTGAAATAATCCTTGCCCTCAAGCATCTTACATTCTACTGGAGACTATGGCATGAAAACAAATAAATGAGTGGGCACTGAGTAAAGTAATTTAAGAAAGAAGAATACCTTAAAACTAGTGGTTTCAGGTAAGATTTCATGGAGGAAACCATACATATCTGAACTGATCCTTGGAGATTAAAAGTTCAGGGAGCAGCTAATAAGCTAGACTGGCTCAAAGGATACATGACATGTGAAATAAAACTGGAAAAGTAGATTGGAGCCATATTATGGAGCCATTAAACACCAAGATGAGTGGCTCTTCTTTGGTCCTAGATGCAATAGGGAGCCATTGAAGTTTTTTGACTAGGAGAGCAGAGTGATCAGACCTAGAGATAATGAATCTGGAAAGTATATAGATCATTGACTAGAGAAGGGAGAGACTGGAAAAAAAGGAGACCAACTAGAAGACTATTGCAAAGTACAGATGAGAACTGATAAAATATACTTGCTAAACAAAAGGCTTATTTATTTAACTTTAAGACCAATTTTGAAACAAATATATACATCTTAGATTGAGGCAGACTCATAGGAGAATAGGGTATTGCACCACTCCCTGTTCTATAACCAGGCGCATGATTTGGACTAGTTCAGTCCTGAGGACCTGACCTTTAATGAGAAGGAGAACTAGAATACATTTTCTCACACTCTGGCTCATTCAATCCCTACCTTGCTGCCCCAAGGCTGATTTTTACTTATAGTTTGGGTTATGGCTCAGGTCCAGTGTTTCCCAATAGGAGTGTAAAATGAGATATTCAGTATACATTATGAATCAGGCTTATAGCACAAACACTAAAAAACAAAAATCACAGGGGCTTATTTGGTCAAACAACTAAAACACAATCAATCGACTAATAAGAATTTACTTTATTAAGCCCCTATGTATCAAGCACTATGCTAGGCATCGGTGATACAAGCACAAAAAATGAAGTAATCTCTGTTCTTTGATTATCTAACTTCTAACTAATGTTTTAGTCTGCTAGAGTATGATCCTTAAGCTTCATCAGAACACAAAGCAGTTTGGAGGATTGCCAATGAGACATTTTGTTTGTCTACACTGTCCAGACAACTCCTTGTTAAATAGCCAGATTTGAGTCAGTCTTTCTGCTGGTGACTGTATTAATTAAGAGGACTAGAATAACTGCTGGGGATTCATTCCCCTGACACCATTTGACCCTAACCCAATGAGACCTCCAAGACCTTTTAAGCTCATAAAGTTGAATCCAAGTCTGAACTTGTCCATTGTGGGGATTTACATTGACCTAAAATCAGGAAAGAACAGACAAAAGTCTTGAAGGCAGCCATGGGCCCTGGCTCAAATTCCTGCTGTGTCACAAGATGAGAGAAGACATTATTTGTCAAGTCAGATCTGAATTCCAATTCCACATCCTTTTAGTCCTGAATCACCCCAGGTATGAAATAGATCTCAAAGTTCACATATAATTAACTATAAACAGAAGGGGCATATGAATTTTAATTTTATATTAGTTGTTAGAATAATCTTGCAAGTTAATAATTTTTTTCTAATTTCTATAGCTGCCCCAATAAATTATAGAATAGTGAACTTAATGGAAAATCCTTGCTTTTTTGGGAGGTCAGATTGGCCAATCTCATCCCAGCTTTTCTATCCATAACATAAAGACAACTATGATACTTTTTGCAGCAAGCTTAGGCGTAATGTAGTGAGTTCCTAAAGCTGAAGATATGTAGGTATAAATGAAACATTCTTGAACTGTAGACAAATTATAAATACTTTTTGTTCAGGTATTGCTCTCTGTTTATTCACAAAGTAACATCTGGATGTGTTGCTTACTGAGGATGAATCAGCTACATTATAAAGTTCTATCTTAAGCAGCTGAACTTTTTTTTATTTTATTATGTATCAACAAAACAACTGGCTTCTATATTACAGTTAGAGAATTCATAGACATGTCTTCTAGAATGTTCCATATGAGTGTGCATAATTCATGTCTATAATATAACATATAATCTGTTATAGATACATACTATTATAATGTTGCATATGATAGCTTTATTGATAATGACTTACAAACAGGTAGTTTATCCAGAAACCTCAAATATCCAGACTAGATCAGAGAGTTCACATGAGCAGCCAAAACCCATATAATAGCAGCAACCAGTAGAGATAGGCCATATTCCAAGTACTAATTGTTAAGTGCTTTATTTGTAAGGAAGTCTCTAGGTTTTCATTCAGAATCTATTACTCCTAGTTGAGACTCTTATTTGGTTACTTGTTTTCCCATCCCATAGAATATTAAAAGAAAGGTAGGATGTATTTTATTGGAAGAAGGCATGGGGGAACATTTTCAGCCATTTCCAAATCATTCACATCCTTTCTGACCAATATAGTCAACGTCCTTGTTTCCCTCCTATCAAACCTTGAACTCTGACCTTATGACCACCCTGGACTGTGCAAGATGACCTTTCACCTCAAATTGTGTAGAACTCAACCTCTATATCGCTTCCCAGCTATTTTCTTTTCTTTTCTTTTCTTTTTTTTCTTTTCTGGAGGGGGAAGGCAGGGCAACTGGGCTTAAGTGTCTTGCCCAAGGTCACATGGCTAGTAACAGTTAAGTGTCTGAGGTTGGATTTGAACTCAGGTCCTCCTGACTCTATTCACTGTGCCACCTAGCCACCCAACTTCCCAGCTATTTTCAAACCATGCTGCCACATGCAGATCTTCCTCCCTTTTGAAAACTTCCCTTAATGTAGGTTCCTTTTATGTAACTTTTCCCCTTAGAATAGAAACTCCTTGAGGACAAGGACTGTACTGTATTGATCTCTTGTATTCAAATCCCCATAAGTTAGTTCTACATCTGGCTCATAGCCCTTAAAATATGCTTTATTATTCACCCAATAAATAATAATAGGTTAATATTAAGCAGAGTCTCAGAAAAATATAAAATACAGAAGAAATTATGCAAAAATAGCAGTTTGGAATAATTTTGCATAAAAGAAAGACGTTTAAGACATCCCAGTACCCTACAAGCATATGTCAATGCTACCAGGAGGCATCTAGGTGGTACAATGGATAGCATACTTGGCCTAGAGTCAGAAAGATCTCAGTTCAAATACAGCCTCAGATATTTTCTAGCTGTGTGACCTTGGGCAAATCACAACTTCTGACTGCCTCAGTTTTTTCAAATGTAAAATGGGAATGATAGTATGACCTCCCAGAGTTGTTGTAAAGATCAAATGAGATAATATTTATATTCCTGGAACATAGTAGGCACCTAAAATGCTCTTCCCCTTCTTTTCTTCCTTTTATTATGCTATAATAATGAATGGTATGCTTTATATTTATCCTCAACACAACTTTAAAGCATATAACAGTTTCAGAATACTTTGAAATAAAAAGTAGTAATCACTAGGAGATAGAAGGGGTTTACTAAGAATAAATTATGCCAAACTATCCACATTTCATTTTATTGAAAGGGTTACTGAATTGATAGATAATGTAAATGCTACAGTAATTGTTATATTTGGATTTCAATAATGAATTTGGAAAAATGTTTGGGGGAAGAAAGTAGAAAAATGTGGGCTATGTCATAGATAATATAGTTCTCTTGATTTATGATAGGTTGAATAACTTTATTGATATTGTTGATTGATGTTAATCTAGGAGATGTTGACCTAAGGGCAACTACATAGTGCAGTTGATTGAGTGCAGGTCCTGAAGTCAGGAAGATCAGTTATTATTTGGCCTTAGACACTTACTAACTGTGTGACCCTGGGCAAGTCACTTGACCCTGTTTTCCTCAGTTTCCTTGTCTCTAAAATGACCTGGAAAAGGACACTCCAGTATCTTTGCCAAGAAAATTCCAAAAGGTATCACAAATAGTCGGATACAACTGAACAATAGCAATCTTGAAGGTTTCTATTAGCATACCTCAAAGCCCAGTGCTAGACTGGGTTCTATTCAACATTTTTCTTAGTGAGTTAAATGAAGAGCTAGATGGCATGCTGGTAAACTTTTCAAGTTATAAGGAAGCAACAGGTATAACAAAATGTATTTATCACATTGAGTTGTTAAGTTGTTTAAGAAAGCCATAGAAAGTTTAAGTATTTGCCATTTACGGGGTATGGAAAATAAAGGAGCTGTTAAATGATTTGCTGAGATGGTACTATATTTTTTTTTATTTTCCCCCAGAGATAATAACAAACTGTATTTCACACAGGGGTAAGTCTCTCTGCCAAAGAAGTAGACAAAAGGGCAAAAAGCAAGCTAAGTCTGGTGTTGGAGGACCTGAGTTCAAATCCCAGTTCTGGCCTTTAGTACTGTTATTAACTTTAATGACTCACTTAACTTCCCTGAGATACTATTTCCTTCACTGTGAAAATAAGAGATGACGAAGAGTACCTTAATTGATTATAAACCTATATATTATATAAAGTTCCAAATTAGTGAAAATAAATGTTAAACTCTTACTATGTGCTTAGCATTGTGCTTAGTGTTAGGAATTCAAATACAAAAAGCAATACAATGCTTGCCCTCATGGAGCTTAAATTCTGTTATAGGGGAATGAAGGCCAGAAAGGGTTATTTTGGTCTGTGAAATCATAATATGATGAATGATTATTGTTGTTCAGTTGTTTCAGTCGTGTCTGACTCTTTGTGACCCATTTGAGGCTTTCTTGACAAAGATACTGGAATGGTTTGCCATTTCCTTCTCCAATTCATTTTGCAGATGAGGAAACTAAGGTAAACAGGATTAAGTGACTTGCCCAGGGCCACATAGCTAGTGTCTGAGACCAGATTTGAACACAGGAAGATAAGTCTTCCTGACTCCAGGCCTGGCATTCAATCCATTGTGCCACCTAGCTGCTCTTTATGATGAGCTTTGGAATTATAAACAGGTGATTGATTTATCCTTTCTAGAAATTTTTAGTGATAATTTGATTACTAACCCCAGAGCTAAAAATATAAAGTAGGGGTGGTACTTTCTCAGAGACATAGGGTAGATCTGGATCTGGGTCTTTATGGAGAATTCTCACTGATCAGGCATGAAGATGGTCAAAACCCATCATGGAGTTAAATATGGAAAACCCTAAATAATAATGATATGTTACTACTTAAATATAAAAGTTTGAATTATCAAAGAGAGAGACAGAAATGTAAGAGAATATAATGAAATAACTTATACAACTATAGCTAAGGGGGTAGTTCTTAGCCAACCAAAAGGTAGAGGTATGGACTTTAGAAATATGTAGTATGGAAACATGTTGAAAACCTTCTTTGGAGTACAGCTGAAAATATTAACAAATAATATTTCTCTGGTTCCATCCCCTGAAATGACTGGTACTACATCCCACATAATGGTAGTGTTCTTTTCTCCATTCAAGGATTAAGATACTGATCTCAGGAAGGAAACCTTTTCAATCTTTTAGGGGAGCGATCAAAGTAGGAATCCAGTAGGTTTAGTAAACAAGTAGTAACTATTTTTCTGTAAAGTTAGCCCTAAGCTGTCTTTTTAAAAACATATAACCTTTTTTCTTGTTTGAGATTCCAATAAGTATTACATGAAGTTGCCTTGGAGTGTCTGAGGGTACGGGCAGCAAATTTACACATTTTTTTTTTTTTTAAAGCAATTGGGGTTAAGTAACTTGCTCAAGGTTACACGGCTAGTCATTATTTATGTGTGGGTGTTCATTTTCTGAGGCCGGATCTGATCTCGGGTCATCCCAACTCCGAGGCCGGTGCTCTTACTCACTGCGCCACCTAGCCGCCCTGTTTACACATTTTTCTAAGCTAAAAAATGGTTGAATATGGAATGATGTTCAGTAAAAATTGTTTCTGACAGACATGTCTAAAACAGAGGATAGTATTAATATGTTTTTATTCTACAGTATAGACTAAGATTGATAGTATAATAGAAAAAAGTGAGGCATTACAGGAAGAAATAGAAGAGGATGCACATGGCCCCTTGCCAAATATGGGACAGGTTTTTCTGAGACATTCTTTCAGAGCCTAGCTCAAGTATCACCTCCTGAACCAGGTCTGTTTCGATTTCATCTAGTTACTAATACCCTTTCAACTTAAATTACTTACATTCACTTTGCACATATTTTATTTTTCATTGGCTTACCGGCGTACTTGTTTTTTTTTTACCATTTGAGAAGTTAAGCTCCTTGTTTCATTTTCCTGGCAAACATTAGGCACTTACTAAGCATTTTTTTTGAATGAATGAGTAAATGAATGGACCTGAAAAACATCAAACAAAGAGATAAAGAATGTGTTTTGTCTAGAATTGGAGTTGAATGGGCAATATAAAAGCTTAATTATCAGTATATATGTCTTGGACAGACAGTGCAAAGGGAAAATGAGCTCGACCTAGAATTGAATAGGAGGTGAGAGGGCTGGATTTTTTTTTGGGAAGCCATATATTTCTTTTCAAGAATTGAAACTTTTCTTTTAAACAAAAGTCTATTTTTTTATCAATATTAATCTTATAATGTCCCAGGTCACAGAACATTACATTTTCAAAGAAGTGAAATTGAGGATCAATGAAAGTTAATGAAGTATATAGTGGATGTAAGCAGGTTGTAATATATAACAAATGAGGAATTGCAGAGGAGTGGTGTTAGGGATGCCATTAGCCAAATGCATGGTCAGAAAACAAAACAAAACAGAAGATGGACCTGTCATAATTGTGAAAGTGATGGATGACTATTGTGCAGCTTGTATGTTCTGTGGGTATTCTCTCAATGTCAAAACTTCTAGGGTCTGAGGCCCAAGGTACACACACATATATTTTTGGGGGGTTTATGAACTTGGTGGAATTATTTGCATCTTTATTTTCACTAACCTTTCGCTTAAATTTATCATTTCCTTCAGTTATTTAAAAGCATCAGACTGAGAAGGGGCCCATAGGCTTTACCAGACTGTCAAAGGGATCCACTGTGCAAAAAATGGGCTAATCCCCATTATGGGTGAATCCCCAGTCTAGGACTGTGATTCTTAATCTGGGAGTCTATAAATTAATTGTAATCCTACATATTTTATTTTATGAATCCAAAATCATTATTCTAAGAAAAGGTTTATAGGATTAAATGGACTGAAAAGGGGAATTGTGGAAGAAAAATAGTGAAAGAATCACCAGTAGAGGAGGACCAAGAGATATACCTATTGTATCTGACACCTGGAGCTGATCACTTTTTATTTCACACTTCATTTACAGTACAAAAGTATTTTCAGTAATAATCTTGAAATTAAACAAATAATAGCAATGGCCAGAAATAAAATTCAGAAAGTAAAATTTTCTTTTATTGAACCATATAGAAATGCATATATGTAAAATAATAACTAAAATTAAATATAGTACACAAAAGGAAAAAGTAATAGATTAGTTCTTTTAACTAAATTAATTCTTTTACAAAGGGGGGAAAAATTATGCCTACATATAAATCTTCCATGAAAATGAATAATTACACTACAGTTTATGTTTTCCAGCTTTAATTTTTGTAAATTTGTGAATGGCATAGTCAAAATTAATTTTCTTATATTCATGTTCAATAACAGGATAGTAAGATTTGTCAAAATATCTTCCTTCATATCTGATTAAAGAGTACTTTTTTAATTTCAATTTTGAAAAGTTTCTTTCACATGCAGCAATGGGTATATAGTTAAGAAAAGTATTAAACATAAGAATACATTTGGCAGATTTATAAAAATTCCATTTCATAAGACAATTTTAATAAAATTAAAACTTCTCCAAAAGGTGTAATTTGAGAAACTACTATATTGTATCACTGATGTAAAATTTTATTTTATTGATTTGTTCTTCAGAATCAAAACAATGAATAATTTAAAGATAATAAATTTCAATTTTAAAGATATCCAAATTTAGTAAAATATTTCATTTTTGAACTAAAACTTGCACTTACCAAATAACAATATTACACCTAGTAGCTTATACTTGGTTTCAGTATTTTAATTTAAAATACAAATAAAATCCCCAAGAGGGCCATGAAATGACAGAACTGAAGTAATTCAAGTTTAGTTTCATAGTCTTTACCATCAGTTCAGTCCAAGTTCATTGTCTTTACTATTATTTTTTTTTATTTCAAACCTAAGACTTAAATAAAGGAATATATAGCATCATAGGAAATGGAGACAGGAACTAAGCCCTGAGTAAGCTTGATGATTATGAACTTACTCTCAGAGGGAACAAATATACCTGAGTCCATTAGGGTAACTATTGGTTGAAGTTCTCTGAATTAATTTCAATGTAGAATACATTATTGCTTTTGAAGTTTCTGTAAACAGTACACCCCTTGTATTGATATAGCCTTATTGCCTATCTAGGGCAGATTGTTCACTTTCCCTGTTTTCCTCCCTCATCCCCCGCAAGAAGGCCTCCATGATACTAAATGGACCCTCTGTGGCAGATTTTTAGGAAGACAGGAATAAGAATTATATAAGCTAGGTAGGAAAGAATGTGCTACTATATGCATCTTTAGAGAGAGTAACCACACTAAGGAGATCACATATATATGGAAGTATCTGAGTACTGAAAGAGAAGGGAGAGCACTTGTTTTACTGCCTCTTCTACTAAGTAACTATATAACTATAGGCCAATATGATCAAAATATCTTCCACAATGCCCATATAGAATGTTTCACTATAATATGGAATTGATTCTGGATTCTCATAGGCTAAGCCCACAGAGTAGTAACCCTACCAAGTACTACCATCCTGGATAGTCTTGCAGTACAGTTCTAGCAGTGGCCTAGTTAAGTGTGTGGGTACCCATATAATAAACTCTTTGATCATAGCAGCTCATGATATAAATAGGAATAAATAATGGCACTCAGTCCTTTGTAGTCCCTTCTACTTGTACAGTAGCAATAGCAGGGAAGGGGTGGGAGTTGGGGCCAGTGAGTACAAAATGTTAAGAATCACATAATTTTTAAGGCAATCTTGTCATAGGACTAATGAGACTACTAGAGGAAACAAATCATATCAATCTTCACATATTCATTATAAACAAAATGAGAAGAAAGAGAATTGGAGCTTTGGACTAAGCAAGGCTCTTCCTTAGTATAAGAAAATAGGCAGATGGATGAAAATAGTGATTGAGTTAAGGGATCATAGAATTTGAACTATCTACTGCTTTGTTTGAATTAGTATCAGGGGCTAAAGAATTTTCCAACCTTTACCAACAGTCATCTGTATCATCTTTACAAAGAACATTTATACTTATTACACAAATTCATTTAGTGTTTTCTCTGAACTTTTAAGCTTCTAAGATAGATAACTTCCCAGGGTCCGGTGCTTCTTTTCTCAATGACAAGACTAATGATCACATTAGTATTGAGTATGCTAATATATGTAGAATAGAGTAGCTAATAGAAAGTTTCATTTCTATTTAAATTCAGGTAATAAGACCCTAGATTTAGAATTGGAAGGGAATTTACAAGTCTAGTCCAATGCCATCCCACTGTTGGTTGGTGACCCTGCCGCAGTCTCTCTCCATTCCATTCCATTCTCAACATAGCTACCAGCAGGCTTCCAAAGGCACAGTTCTATTCCTTTTACACAATAAACTGCAGTACCTCTCTATTACCTAAAGGATAAAAAACAATCATCGAAGTCAAAGCCCTTTATCCATGCCCCACCTTTCCAGTCTTCTTACACCTTACCCAGCTCTTCCCCGACTCTTGCATTTTCAGTGATCCAGTGACAGTGACCTCCTTGCTGTTCTTTGCACAAGAGAGTCCATTTCCCAGCATTTTCACTGGCTGTCCACTATGTCTGGAATGCTCCCTCTCCTCACATCCTCCCCCTAGCTTTCCTAGTTTCCTTTAAGTCCCAACTAAAATACCCTTTTCTACATGAAACCTTTCTTAATCCCCTTTAATTCTAGTGCCTTTCCTCTGTTGATTATTTCCAATTTATCTTGTATAAAACTTGTTTGTTTTTAGTTGTCTGCGTGTGGTCTCTCCCATTATACTGTAAACTCTTTGAGAGGAGAGGACCTATTTTGCCTTTCTTTGTGTTCCTAAGGCTTAACAGACTGCCTGTTGATTCATAAATAAATGTTTATTGACTGAGTGACACCTTTATTTTAGAGACCGAGAAAAGGGAAGCATTTTACCCAAGGTCATATAAGCAAGGAGAGAGTGAGATTCAAGCGAAGTCCTCTACTTCCAGCTCCAGCTCTCTTTCCAATACCTCTTGCTGTTTCAGAGGCATTTGGATAGACAAGTCACTTTGTCCAAACTAAATGAAAGAGGATAAGTGACAACACATTAGACTGCAGTAGCACAGCAGGTGAACAGAGCTGTCCTAAACTCACATGTCCCATTAAATCAAGGAGGGTAGTGGTATGCTTAGCAGTTGGGAATAACCAATGCTTATTTATCTTCCTAATATCTCTTGCCACACAATTTAAAGGGAAGCAGATAGCCAGACGTCTAATTTGAGGGGATGCTTAAGTATTGGTTAACTGTACCATGACAGGGGTAGAGTATAGAGACTAAAGTCACGAAGACCCAAGTTCAAATTCCACCCTAGGCATGTAACTAGCTGTATGACCAAGTCACTCAAACACCATTTGCTTCAGTTTTCTCATATGTAAAAAGAGGATAATAATATCATCTCTCTCCCAGGATTTGGGGGGAGAATCAAATGAGATCATTGTAAAGCACCTAACACCTTGCCTTATCACATTGTTTTGTTGTTGTTCTTTTTCTTATTAGTAAAACTCACAATAAAGATAAGCAGGACTTTCTTAAGGTAGAAAAGTCCATGGAATGTGTTCTTTAATTTGCATATCTGGAAAGATTCAACAATAGCATCCTCCCCTGTTGACTTGACACCCTAAGTTTTCCAGGGTATTGAGGAAAGTAAAGTTTATTTTTCTGGCTAGGAAGGGGAACCATCATAATAGATGGAATATGTATGTATGTATCTGCCTGCCATCCATCAGCTATCTATCTATCTGTCTGTCTGTCTGTCTGTCTATCTATCTACCTATTATCTATCTATCTTTCTATCTATCTACCTATTATCTATCTATCTATCTATCTATCTTTCTATCTATCTACCTATTATCTATCTATCTATCTATCTATCTATCTATCTATCTATCTATCTATCTATCTAATCTGTCTCTGCAACTAGAATCCTAAATCTCCAGGACTGTGGTACCTCTATTTTCAACTCTGGTTGTCTGAAAGGGAAGCTTTTCATAACTATGTACATAGTTCCTTTGAACTCCAAAGATCTGCCTGGAGCAGCTGCTTCTGATCAAAATGAAAGCAAAGCTTCCCACCAGCGGCCAATCTGCTATAGATGAAAACAAGGCACAAGGCTGTGGGTTCTATATGGACTGCACAAACCCTGACTTTCTTCTTCCCACTCAGATCCCTTGCCAGAAACCTGTGTCTATCATTCTTTCCCGGAGCCAGATAGAATTTAATAAAAATGTCCAGGTTTCTTAGCAAAAATGTCCTGAACACTCCTTTCTCTCTACTCCTCATCCTACCCCAACCATGTCCTCAGTAGTGAACAAATAGCACTTTAATGCTACAATAAAAAGCTGCTTCCTCATGTGTCAAATTGGATTGAACCATAACTGAGTCGCCTCAGAAGTGACTGTTTAAAATTATAAACCAGGGGTTTGGGTAGGTAATACACTCTAATGATAATGGCTAATTCCAGATTCAAGTGTTCAAACCATCTTTCTTTCTTGAACATGGAAATGGAAAAAAAATTACAGTATCTGTTTAATAGTTGTCACCCCTTTGTTCTTTAACCCCTCTCTTAACTTCCAATATATAATGACAGTTACTGAGATTCAGAATTTGTCAAACACATCTTCAGAATGTAATTTGCTGTCCCAGGTCTCTCTCTGTTTTCTGATCTTCAGTCAGCAAAGACCATAAGCTCTTTAAGAGCACAAGCTACTTCAGGTTTGTCTTTGTATCTCTAGCATCTAGTGCATAGTAGGCAATTACTAAATGCTTGTAGTTGTGCTAGTATATGTGCAATAAATTCTGGTTGATTGAATGCAAGATTCCCTACCCCCCTCATCCCTGCCAAAGAATAAGGATTTTTTTTTTAAAGAAGACATTCTCCAGTTCTTAGTCTGCAACAATAAGAGATGATCTGGTTCTTACTTTCCATCTCTTACTATATACTTGAAAAATATATTCTTTGGGATTGGAGTCATAGCAGAATCACTTGGCTAGGGTTGTTATCACCTTCATTCATATAACAATATATTTATTATATCTTTTTACTTTTTGCAGGTTTGAAATCACCTTCAACATGAATGTGGTTGTTTTGATTTAAAATGATTTCAATATAATTTTAGATCCCACAACCATAGAAAAGATGTTTTACCAATATTTTCCTAACTCTTAAGTAACTCATTCTGCAAATCCATGCCTTTTAGACAGTTACCCTTTCTTCCCCACTCTCCACCCCTCACCTCCCAACCAAAAAAAACCTGTTTTTAGGAGACTTGACATCAAGACTGTGGGATCCTGGGAATCATGAGAATCTTTGGAAACTAACTCTTCTTTCATTTGCTGATTATTCTACACCTACATCTGAGAGTCTATCCTAGACTGATCACCAGTAAGCACAGACTTCCTTTCTTATATCACCACATGGAGTTGGTGGTTGGCTCAGGTTGGTAACATCATTCTCCAACACTATAGATTATGTATGTTCCCTAAGGCCTCCACTATTGAAACCCTAGATGATGCTGAATAATGATAGTAATAATAATAATAAATGTATACATATTGTATTTGAACATCTATATACAGTTAAACAGATGCTTATCATGATAGGAATCAGGATTCCACCTAACACCCAATTTTATAGGCAATTATCTCATAACACCTTAAAAAAATCAAATTCACAAGAATTTGTCTACTCCATGTCTAACACAGTACCTGGCAAACAGTAAATGTTGTTGATTGCATGTAAAGTGCTTTGCAAACCTCAAAGCTCTGTGAAAATGGTAACTATCTTAGCCATTAATGAATGAATGATCCATAGTAACATTGCATGTGGCAAACCAAACCATCATGATTTTGCAGAAGAGGTGAGAAAAGGGTTTATTCATATTGCCAGGCATCACCCATGAATGTGCATGTAATGTGCTTTGGAATTCATTCTTCAAATCCCAGTGCTTTGGGATTTCAATACATATGTCGGTGTGTGTTCATACGTTAGTTATGCCATATGTTTCTGTTGTTTTGTGTCTATTTGCTAATGTGTTAGCATTATGCATGCCCTAGTCATATGGGTGATGTTGAGCATATGAATGAGACAGTTATGTTTATTTCCAAAGGGTAGATGTTGAACCAAAAGAGATTTGTGGCACACACAAATATAGTCCAGTATATTTGATGGCATCACTTTGGAAGAAGCACATGGATAAAGATGCCAGATACCAGATGCCAGATTCCAGAAAGGATTCCCATGGGGCCTTCAACACTGCAACTCTGGATGTTGTCCCAAGTCTGAGAAGCTTTTAGATCTGGAAATCATCTTTAGGATGCAAAGGGCTACATTATGTGTAATGAGTTTAATTTTATTAAAAGGCAACATATTGTAATAGAGAGAATTATGGAGTCAGACAATATCAATTTGAATCCTAGGGTTCTACCACTTGCTACTGGTATGAAGTCACTCAACCTTTCTGGGTCTCAGTTTCTGCTTTTGTGAAAAGAATGCTTTTGAAGGAGATGACCTTTAAAGTCTCTTCCAGCCTCCATTCCATAATTCAATGATTATTTTGATATTCATTTTTGAGTACCAGTATCCACACCTCATATCTAACTACTGTATGTCACATTCCTCTGTCAATTTTTTTCCTTAATTTTCTTCTTTCCTACTGTCAATAGATTGAACTATGTTTCAATGTGTGTGTATAGGGAAGAGTTTTATGTGGATTTCAGGGATGGTGATAGGGAACAGGAGCCCTCTAGGCATCTCCTGCTTGTGATGTGATGACTGAGGGATGGCATAAGTATATTGTATTATTGAAAACACTGATTATTTTCACGTGAAGTTCATTTAGTCACATAGATACTTGCATATATTACTTGGAAAATGCCATAAAAACACACATTTCTATGCACTATTACCTGTAAGTATTGGTTAGTGTCAAGAAATCAGGCAATCATTGTCAATTCTTTTAGTGTTTTGCCAACTGTATTGAGATTGTGGAGAAGAAATGCGCAAAATCCCAAAGCCATAAATCCAGGAGCAGAGTCTCTCTCATGAATCCAGATAGTCCCCGGAAGGCTAGAATTTTAGAGTAATCAGCCAGGGTTTAGGAGTTGTAAAAGGATTAATTGGTGAGGGATGCATTGCTTATTCTTATCCATTTTTCCTCAGAACTGCAACATTCATGTCAAGGGCACTACAGTCCTTCCAATATCCAAATTTGCAAACTTGGAGTAATCTTTCACTCTTCACTCTGAGGCATCCCCCATACTAAAACAGTTGCTAAAAGACTTTTTTATTCTTCTGTACAACATTTCTTGCATCCATCCCTTCTCTCTACTTATGCCAAAATTACCCTAGTTTGGGGCAACTAGGTGGTGCAGTGGATAGAGCAGTGGCCCAGGAGTCAGGAGGACCTGAGTTCAAATTCAGCTTCAGATACTTATTAGCCATGTGACCCTGGGTAAATCACTTAATGCTGATTGCCTCTAAAAAATTACTCTACTTTATGCCTTTACCATTTCTTAGCTGAAATATTGCAATAGTTTCCTCACTCAAAACCTTTCAAATCCATTCTCAGCACAGCTGAAGTGATATACCTATAGTATAGGTTTCAGGGTGTCAAGTTGCAGTGGCTTTTTATTTTCTTTATAATCAAATACAAATTCCTCTGTCTGGTATGTAAGATCCTTAACATCCTACCTCTAAACTACTTTCTCACAATATTACTAATTCATTCTACAGTGTGCTCACATTTTTGGCAGAACAGCCAGACTTGTTTTTTTTGCTATTCTTCACAAACAGCATCCCATCTTCCATTTCAGTGCTTTGGGAAAACACTACCACTCATGTCTGGGATATGTTCTCTCCTCATTTTTGACTCTTGGAATTCCTAGATTCCTTTAACACTCAACTGAAAACCGTCCGTTACATGTAACCTCACTTGATCTCCCTTCCCCTTGTACAATGTAAAATTTACTTTGCATTTTCTCTGTATATGGTATATTTTGGATATATTAATTCTTATATATTATAGTGTATGTTCATACACTATCTCCCCAGATAGAGTCTAGTATCCTTGAAAGCAAGGACATTTAATAAAATTGCCTCTTTGTCTCTAGAGATTGGCAAATAGTAAGGGCCGACATCAGTACTTGTTTGATTCCTATGTTTAGATTTTAAAATCCCATGTTGGTCTGATTATGAAACCCATACTTTAACATTGTATATAGGTATTTCTTATCCTACAGTGGAGCCATGCTCTACCCTTTAATGGGTCAGCTTTATCTGAAGAAGCTTAGAAATGCTTTAGATTTTTGAGATCATACTTGCAGGGTGGTACAAGAGCCAGCTCAAACTGGCTTAAGGGAGCTGATTATTAAAATTTTAGTGTGAGTATTAACACATTGCAAATTTGCAAATGCTATGAATTTATTGTTTTGTTGATTGCCTGGACTTTAAAATGTGATAGAAAAATGTTAATATATATTAAACTTAAAAGGAGTGTCAAGTATATATATGTATATATTTTTTTTTTAAAACAGGGAGTTGGTTGTTAAACATCCAACAGGACATCACTTCTTCTATATCTTATTAGCTAATGTTTGTCATCTACATAGGCTCCTGCCTGCATCTATGAGGAACATCAACATTTTTCATTTCTCTAAAATCTTTGTAACAAAACTATCTGTCATTGGATTTGAGGTAAAACTGTGTCTTGTTACTCATATAAAAACCACTGAGTATTTCACAAGGGTTAGAAAATGTTAAAGTAAAAGTTCTTTCTCATTCTTCTAGTAGTATACCTTTCCATTGAAAGAGAGAAAAAATTCTATGTAAGGTATAATTTTTCAGTTCTTTAATTATTATTACATTTTATTTGATTAATTTTTTTATCCTTTTAGAAGAGTTTAATCTGTAGTGGATTTTATGGAAAACACATGATGAATGATAGAGTCTGAAGAAGCATTTCCCAAGTTATCCAAAAATATGTTTTATTTCCTCAAAGGGTGGTTTAGGGGACAGATGGGGTAGATAAAGGTTGTTTTTTTTTTTTAATCTGTAAAGCACTGGCTTTCTGTTTAAATCCTTCCAGTCAAGCTCATATCAACATTTCCATCAAAGATTTTGGCACCTTTACTAGTTGTTGTGGTAGAGGCATTTCTAAATTTCTGGTTTTTTATATATATTAGAATAACAGGAGTGGAAAATATAGGGGACTCTAGACTAGAGTAAAAAGAGGGGATTTGTTTTCTTACTTTTAATTGATTTAATGTAACAGTTGTCAATGTGGAAATGGTTGTTATTTCTGTCATGTCCAACTCTTCATAACCCTGTTTGGAGTTTTCTTGGCAAAGATACTGGAGTGGCTTGTCATTTCCTTCTCCAGCTCATTTTACTGATGAGGAGACAGAAGGCAAACAGGGTTAAGTCATTTGCCCTGGTTCATACAACTAGCAAGTGTCTGAGGCTAGATTTGAACTCAGGAAGATGAGTCTTCCTGACTCCAGGCCTGGTACTTCTATCTTCTGTGCTACCTCCGATATGAAAATAGTAGCTAGCAAAAGAAAGAAAATGCCATATTGCTCCATTATTTTGGTGGCAAGGATGCTAAGGTTCAGGAAACCGGGGGTTCATTCTTGGTTTTGCTATTAACTGTGTGACCTTAGACAAATCATTTGCTTTTTGTGGTATTCTGTTTTGATATCTGTAAAATATGGGAATTAGGCAACATAGTCTCTACAGTTCCTTCCAGATGTTAAAAAACCTATGATTCTGATTATATTTTTCACTCATTATGAAGGACATATTCAACTATAAATAAATAATTACTGTATACTGTTGCAAAACTTTAAATTGCAAGACGCATGCCTTCTTTCAGAAGCAATGGCATGCCCTTTCTGCAAAGGAAAAACAAAAAACATTTCACATTTTTGCATATGGAAAAGATTCTTTCACTTACCCATCATTGATGGTGATGATATAGGCCCAATATGGATAATGATGTTTTCTTGCTTGCTTGTTACCTAAAATGGCTAACCATGTGGGAAGAAAATGTGTTGTTTTGTTTTCTACAGTTGTCAATAGAACACCCACTGTGTCAATTTCCTCTTTTTTTTTTCTTCTAAAGTTCATGTTGGTAACTCTTGGGGGTTTTCAAAGTTCTCATAACAAAGCAAAAAGGCCACCACTTCCATATGCCTGGTATGCTTTCATTTACTGCCTTGTTTTTTTTCCTCCCTGATTGAAATGCTACTATCACTGAACTGTGACAGCAGCCTTTGGCTAATATGATTATGCTTCCTTTAGGCTGTAGGTTTTAGCCTGATAAAAGTTTGCATAAGGATTCTCCAGTGGTTGTAGTGCTTTCAGGCTACAAGCCAAGTAATAAAGCAATATGATATAGAATCTCTTTAGGCCATTTTAAGTGTGTGCCTATAGGGAAGGATAGAAAAGGATGGAATCTGGATACAGAAAGATGAAGAGAAAAAAAGAGAGAGAAATAAAGAGAGAGAGATTAATAGATAGGCTAGATAAATATAACTGCTGTGTATATATACTATGTGTGTGATATGTATACATATTCACATATACATGTGCATGTTATGTCTTAGCAAACTTAAAATATGAGTCTCCTAATGTAAAAAAAGGGATAAATTACAAGTGATTACTCATTTTACAAAAGAATTTTTTCATTAACAGAAACATTTGTCTGATGATCCTTACATGTAGCAGTTTTTGGTGGGACATTAAAATGCAGTCAGCTTGCTATAGCTCAAAGGGGACCACCCTCATAGTCAAGAAGATCTAGGTGGGGGTCGGCTAGGTTGTGCAGTGAATACAGCACCAGCCCTGGAGACCAGGAGGACCTGAGTTCAAATCCAGCCTCAGACATTTAACACCTACTAGCTGTTTGACCTTGGGCAAGTCATTTAACCCCAATTGCCCCTCAAAAAAAAAAAGATCTAGGTGCAAGTCCGAACTCTGATTTATGCTAGCTCTGTGATCCCAAGTACTTTTAAGACTATAAGTTGCATAAATTATTGTTCTGAATGTATAAAGGAATTGTTTAATATAAAGTGCCATACACCAATAAAACTACAGAGCTAGTTGAGAAAAATTTAAATATTATATTTGCAGCCATTAAAGGGCCATCTAACTTTTTCAGTTGTGGCAAATAGCTCCCATTTATTTTTATCCATTTTAAGAACTATAAGACATTTCCCTCAGAATAAGTATGTGAGGTAGGCAACATTAGTATTATTATATACAATGTATAGATAAGGATGTAACTGGACTTTTCCAAAGCTACGCAGAAGTATCTGAGGTTAAGAAAAATAAGCAAGGTTTAGAAAGCTAAGGAAATATCTGTTTTCTTGGACAATCTCAGTCTTGTCCTCTTGCAAGTTACCATTTTCTTCTTTGGAGAGACTGAGGAAAGTGAGAAGCCTCTTTTCTCCCAAAACCCTGCTAGGTCTCAGCCCAAAACTTTAAAGGAAAGTAAGAGAACAGGAAAGAGCATAAAAGGGGCAAGTCACTTCACAGATCACTTATGTAACACAGGAAAGGGTGCTGCCTCCCGCAATAGTTTGTCATTGTAAGCCTCCATTAATCACTCATCAGGAATATACTCCCATCTCTGAAGCCCAGTGGGAGGTGCTCACCTTTCACCTTTACATACCTGCAAGGCCCATATCCTGCTACTTCATCAAATTGATTGGAGGGGTGGTAGAATTCATGCAACTGAGCCAGGATTAACCTGGTCAGCTACCATTACAAGGGAAATGTTTGAAAGAAGTAAGTCGTCTTGCTCAAGATTGTATAGCTAGTATCAGAGCCAGAACTCAACAGTCTTTTGACTGTGTCATAATGTTCTTTAAAATAAAATAAAATACCACTGATACCATTTGGTTTTTTACACAAAAATCATTAATTTCTCTCTACCCTCAGATAATCCTATGTTGTAACAAAGAAATATAGTAAAAAACAAAACAAAACAGACAACATAGTAACTGTGACATCTGGCACCAGTGTTTCCCCACTTCTATTGAAAAAATAAGCTTTATTGATGCCTCTCATTTTTACACTATGTTCATTTCTGGATTGTTTACACTACCCAGAGCAAATGAGACCTCCTCTGTAACTAGGAAAAACAGGTGATCAAAACCACTCAACACAGTAACCATGTCTGATGGTGTATGAAACATCCCAGGCATTTATTTCCCCACCTTTCTCCTACAAGGAAAGTGATGCTTCCCTGCTGTCCTCTAGGGCCAAGATTGGTCAGCACAATTGCTCAATATTTAACATTTTAAAATTACTATGAATTTCTTATTGCAGCCGTTATGTATATTTTTTCCTCTTAGTTCTTCCCGCTTCACTTTATATCACTTAATGTCTTGTCATGTGTAACCTGAGCCCTAAAGCCCATTGATACAGGGTTCTCACCTCATTGGTGGAGATCAGTGCCCTACACCTGTGTGAAGGGCGGGGCAGACTTGATGAGTGGGGGGAGAGGAGAGGTTTACTCTCTTTTAGCTCTGGAGTCTTTTTAAATCTCTTCATCTTTGGGCTTCAGGCACTTCTGGCTTCCAGCTCTGAAACAGAACATAGAGAATGCCAAATCCACTTCAGGCTGCTGAAGGTGAAGACTGGAAAGAAGCTAATATGGCAGTCTATATCATGTCACGGTCACCAGCTTGTTACATCAGAGGATTCAGGGTACTTCATCTTGAGCAACATCCGGGACTCTTTCAGCTTGCTTGAGATGAGATACTTCACTCCCAGTAGGAGAGCTCCTTCACTCTGTATTTTCTAATATATATTCTCCTAATTTCTGTTTTGCTATTGACTTGGATAAATGGGTTTCCTCACTAATTTCTATATGTGGTCATTGTAGAACTGGTATGGTGGAAAGGGTGGCTAGCCTAGGATATAAAACTTGAGGTCCTGCTTCTCTTATTAATAAAACAATGATTAGAAGTTAGATTGAGCCTAAAAACCACATTCCCTAAACTAATATTATGTAATGGGGAATATAGATATAATTCTAGCCTGGTACGCCCTCTTTCTGAGGAGAGCAGAGTTGCTAAGCTTTTGGCCCCAACTAATGCTTCCCATCCTGGTGGGGATTAAAGTCTCCCTTGGAGAAGGATGGGAAAAGAAGAGGCTAGAGAGGTCCATTTTCCATCTCTTGAGCCATACAAGAACCAGACCCATACTACACGTGTGGGACAGCCACTACATGTGTATTTTTATATATTCTTCAAATTTATAATTTCTTAGTATCATATTTTATTATATTCATGTACCACATTTTGTTCAATCATTTCCCTAACAATGGGTACCCACTTCATTTCTAGGAATTTATTATTGTTATGTCTTTCCTTCCTTCCTTCCTTCCTTTCTTCTTTCCTTCCTTCCTTCCTTCCTTCCTTCCTTCCTTCCTTCCTTCCTTCCTTCTTTCCTTCCTTCTTTCCTTCCTTCCTTCCTTCCTTCCTTCCTTCCTTCCTTCCTTCCTTCCTTCCTTCCTTCTTTCCTTCCTTCCTTCCTTCTTTCTCCCTCCCTTCTTCCCCTCCTCTTCCTCTCTCCCTCTCTCTTTCCCTCTCCCTCTCTCTTACACACATACACACACACACACACACACACACACACTCATTCACTCACTCACTCACTGCTTCCAGGAATATATTAGTATGATCTCATGGGGCATATGATCAATATCGGGATCTCTGGATCAAAGCTTCAAATCTATTTCCATTATACTAGGCTTCCTTTTGACATAATCCATTCATTAATGAGGCATAGCTATGTGGGTCTAACTTGTTCCAGATTAAAAGGAACAATAGGCATCATCCTTCCATAATTTTACTTTGTGGTCGGAGTTGGTAGTATACATGCCTCCCCAGAGGTGTGCTGATAAATGTTTAGTGACCAATATTAAGAAACACACACACAAACATACACATGCATTATTTAATCTGTATTATTGACATTTTTGACATGTTTAATCTGAATTATTGCTTTTTATTATTTTCTTAAGTCTAGGAAATCAGCAAAACAATAAATCAGCTCTGATTTAAAGCTTTTGCTCACACTGAAAATTTTAAAACTGGTTCTCTCTGGTGTGTTCGAGGTGGTTCCAACACACCCTTGCTTCTCCTTTTCAGCAAGAGAATACTAACTTGGAAAGGATCTGTGATTTCATTAGAATGGCTAATGTCTCAGCATGGGGCAATCAATACAAATTGCAGCCAGTTTGTGACTTAGGTAAATGCTTAGAAGTTTCATTAAGAGATAAAAGTTAGGGGACTAATTTGACTAGTGTCACACAGATAGTAAATGTGAGAGGGGCAATTTGTACTAAAATGTTTCTTGATCTAAGACCAGCATTCATCCATGACACTCCTCTGTGTCTCAACAGCAAAACATTTAGGTTAAGAGATACGGACATGTTTTGTGTAGGCATAGGTAGTATATTTACTCAATATTCTATGATATCTCTCATAGCTATGCTTAGCTATGTCAGTACCTTGGACTATATACAGACCACTTTTTTTTATTTCTTTTACAAATGAAATAGAATCAAATGCATAAATAATTCCTTCTATTTTAGATACATACAATATTTTTGTTACTTTTCCTTTAACAGTGAAAGAAAGCAAACATACAGAAGTGATAAACAGCTGGACAACATGACTAAGTTTTTCTTGAATTAGCCAGTGGGTTAAAAAGAAGAGAAAGAAGAATGGAAGTCAACAATTAATAAGTATTTATTAAGTGCCTGTGGGGTATTCAGGGTGGACTAGCACCTCTGATGTGAAGGTTTGCCAAACCTTTTTTAGGGCTGCTTATCCACCTCTGGTGTCTACCTCTCACCCAGCTCTCACACAGCTCTCACCTGTGGCTCCAAAAAGCTGTAGCATGCCCAGTGGCCACACTGTGGTAAACGATCTCTGCAGATGGGTTAAACCAGGTTGGGAGGAACTAACAAGCCTCAAACTGGTCAGTGAAATAGCAAGATGGTTACCCCAAAAATGTGAAGACTTCCAACAGAATGAGCAAATGAGAAAAATTTGTTCTAGTGGGCATGAAGTTGACTGAAGTGGGAATGTGGAGTACTTAGAACTTGGACAGACATCAAAGATAGCCATGACCATCCATTGCATAGGCCATCTCTTATCATCCTAACTTTTGTCTTGCCACTGGACTTTGATGACTCTGGAAGTGGGAACGAGGCTGGTGACTTTGTTCAACTCTGCCTTACTTAATTCCAATTCACCCACTGGTCAAGAAATCACCTGTGATGTCATTGGTCCTCTTTAAACTAAGGATGGACAACTACAACACCTATGTGCCTGATATTGTGCAAGTTTTTGATCATATAAACTTAAGACTGATTTCCTGCTTCCAAGGAATTTGTATTCTGCAGGAGATTTAAAAAAAACATAAATAGAGGCTATTCAGATGGTTCTATACTTTCATTGCTTTGATCATTTACACTAATGATACAGACCATGACCCATCCTATGCCATACTTTTCCACATCTTCTCATAGGTTTGGCACAGGTGGTCCATCCAACAAGCTGGGGGCTTTCCTCAATCTCTTCTGATATTACAAGGGTATTAGTGGAGCACTCTGGCTCTCCATATATTATCTCTTACCCTTTGTAATTAAATATTGTCTTTATATAGAAAAGGGATGTGAATGCATTTAGCACCTACGTTCTATGCTTGATGCAAACAGCTTCTACTCCCCTGCTCCTCATCTCTTTGCCTGACCAAGGCCCTCATCAAAGGTTCTTCTAATTTTTTTCTTTCCTTTTCAAGCCCCATCATGAACTCCCTTCTCAACTTATAGTTTATATTACTAATATAATAGACTTTTGCCTCCCTAGATGTGCCTTTCCTCTTATCCCCACCCCCCTCTACTTGTTTACCCTTATTTTCCTGTACAATTAAATATATGTTTTATAAACACTTTATATGTATTAGTGTGTGTGTGTGTGTGTGTGTGTGTGTGTGTGTGTGTGTGTAGAGAGAGAGAGAGAGAGAGAGAGAGAGAGAAAGGGGGACAAAGAGAGAAAGAAAGGAAGGAAGGAAGAGAGAGAGACAGAGAAGGAAAGAAAGGAAGAAAGAAGGAAGGAAGGAAGGAAGGAAGGAAGGAAGGAAGGAAGGAAGGAAAGTTCTATTTCTTTGAAACCAGATCAAAAGATATCCAATCCAGGGCAGCTAGGTGGCACAGTGAATAGAGCATCGGCCCTGGAGTCACGAGGACCTGAGTTCGAATCTGGCCTCAGACACTTAATACAAAACTGGCCTGTGACCTTGGACAAGTCACTTACCCCCAATTGCTCCTCCAAAAAGCAAAAAAAAATTATCTAACCCTCCCCACCATTCCCTAATTAACATAGACTTAAACTTGTACTTTCTATTATATGAGATAAGTTTACCTCCCTTGTACTTTACCTTTTCTTTCCTAGTTTATTCTTTTCCTTTTCTCGTTTTTTCTTCCTTCATGATTATCAAAACTTTTTTTAAAAAGTTACTCTCAAGCCCTTTATCTTATTTGACTCATTCTATGACTCCTAATTAAAATATAGATTTTAGAGGCTCCCTGTAACTCCTTCCCTATTAGAATAGAAATACTTATAAAATCTTTGCTTATTGCTTACTTATATTCACCTGTGTTTCTTTTTAACCCTGTGTTTGTATTTCAAAATTTATGTTCATTTTGTGTCTTTTCATCATGCTTATAAGAATTCTTTAGAAGACTTCTATTTCATCAAAAGTCTATTTTTTCATATGTAGGATTAGACTAAGTTTTGCTGGTTACATCCTTGGTAATAAGCCTGTATCTTTTGCCTTCTGAAATATCAAATTCCATGTCCTCTGCTCCTTCATAGTGCTATCTGCTAAATTATGTGTGATCTTGATGTGAGATCTTGAATTCTTTCATTCTGGCAGCTTAGAGTATTTTCCTTTTAGCCTAGAAGCTCTGGATTTTGTCTATGTCATCCAGCTTGTTGTCTGTCGAAGATATAAATACTGATGGAGAAGCTTTATATGGATATACCTTCTCAGCATAGTAGATCCTTCTAGAGTTTTTACTCCACTAGCATAGCCTTTAAGACCTTATGTTTACCTCCACACTATGAAAAGGTATCAGAGTAGGGCTTTGTGGAAAAAAGTGAAGAGTATCTACAAATGATTACATAATGCTCATGACATGTGGACTATTATATAATAGTTGTTATATATACACACACACACACACACACATATATATATATATATATATATATATATATATAACAAAATAATGTATATTATAAAAATTGTGGGAATCAGAAAAGACTTCTTGAAAGCAGGGGCATTTGAACTAGCACATGAAAAGACCCAAGGATTTCAGGAAGTAGAGGGATAAGGAAAGGCATTCTGAGGATGGCATACACTATATGCAAAGGCATATAAGGGGGAGATGGAATGTTGTGTATGGAGAACACCAGGTAGTGTATTTTTGCTCTATCATAGAAAGTGTAATGGATAAATAATATATAACCAACTTGGAAAAATAGCCTAGAGAGATATTATGAGGGGATTTAAATGCCAAATGTAAGAGTTTATATTTTATCCTAGAGGTAATAGGGAGTCACTGACAGTACCTTGTATTAGAGTAACATTATGAGACATGTGCTTTAAGAATACCAGTTTTGTACCTGTGTGGAAGGTGATCAAAAAACAAGATACAGGGAAACAATTGAGAGCTGATGAAGTTCTAAAATAGAGTAGTTGTGGTGTGAGTAGAAAGAAGGGAATGGATGTAAGAGGTATAAAGCATGAATAATCAACAAAGCTTGACAATTAAAAAAAGTGAATGGTCTAGAATGTCTTCTAGATTGTGAACCTTTATTCTTGTAAAAATGGTGATATACTTGGAAAGGAAGGTCAGAGGAGAAGGACCATTAGTGGAAAAGGTATTAGATATGTTGAGTTTTAGATGCCTGTGAGTCATCCAGGTGGAGATATCCAGCATGCAGTTGGGAGACCTGTGTGCGAGATGAGGAATTGATACATAGATTTGGGAATCGCCTTCATGGAGATGTTTGAAAAAAGTTTCTTTCCTTCTCGTCATAATTTCCTCCCATTATGAAGCAAATTAATATGGCCCTCGGTTTAGAATATTCACAGGATACCATAAAGGTAGTAACCTCTTTTGACTTGGGAAAATCCATAATCAATCCTTAAGTATTAACTTAGCAAATAAAGTGTATTAAGCCTTTGGGATCAAATATTAAAAATGTGATATTCCTGTCCTCTGAAAGAGCTTACAACATAAGACATTATAGCATATGTATATGTATATGTGAGTGTATTATAGTTCCCAGTAAAATAGAAAGTGAGCAGTTTCTCCTAATTTTCATGCTCTTTGAGTTGTTTTAGGTTTTTTCCTTCCATTCAAATATACGTATGTTTTATATATGTGTACACACACATATGTGTATATACATATATATATATATATGTTTGACTTCCATCTAAGCAAAATTAAATTCAAATTCTATTGACTTAATGATATAGTAAGATATTTCTCTCATGATGTAACTTTCCATAATTCATTTTCAAAGTTCTCTCCTGAAACATGGAATAGTTTAAATGGAGGTTAGGTGTCTGTAACATAAGAAATAAAAAGTTCCCAAACAAACTTGTAAATTTTGATGGGAAATATATCTAACAAAGATGACTCATTTCATTATCTTTATTGGCCATGGCCTTCTACTTCTGAAATCAAAACATACTAGATAGATAATAAGTTATTTTCATAATGTTAACATGCCATGAACACAACCATCTCTCCCAAATATTAAACCTCATGTTCATCTGAAGAAAATTTCATTCAAAGTTCTGGCTTTTTGTCAGTGTTGGCCTTCCGCCACCAACAGAGATCAGAATCCCTCTATAATAGGGGTTCTTAAACATTTTTCTATCACGTACCTCTTTGTTAGTCCCTTTTTCAGCTTTACATATTAAATGATAATTAATGTAATAAATATTTTAAATATATTTTCAATTTTAAATGCATAAAATATATATAGGTTTACAAAGGGAAGCACTCATATTGAAGTAAAGACTTATTTTTTTTCCTAACCTAGTTCATGGACATCTATCTTTTATATATCTTACTCTGCATCAAACTGCACTGAAATCTATCAATGGAACTCTAAGGGATCTGTGGACCACAGATTGGGGCAGAGTTACAGGGGCTGAAGAAAAAAAGTATTACTCTTTGGTTAATATTTTGATGAATTTTTGTGTTTAGCTGGGTTGATCCTCCAGTGACAGTCATGGACTCAGGCTTAATGACTTTTAAGTTTGGTAGAACCTGTATTTAAGAATGTGCATTCTGCTTTGAGAATCCAGTATCACCCATATTTACAATACTGAGGCATCCACATAGGACTGACTTTTATTTGGTCTAAAATTGCGATTCCATGGGCTCTAGGGATCTCAGAGTGAGGAAAGGTTATCTATCAGTACAGATTAGCACCTGCTTTATAACTTAGTCTTACAAAGTTATTTAGAGAACAATTAAATGACTTGCCCAGGGTCACACAATTGTCCAAGTATATGTCTGAGGCTAGACTTGAACTCTGGTTTTCTTGACTCTGAGTCTGGCCCTCTCTTCACTATGTCCCTCTGGTTCTCAAAAAGTAGATACTGCATATTACCATGAAATACCATGCTTTATTTTGGTGGTATTTTGTCTCAGGAATTTTTATGACCCTATTTTTATTAATGAATGAAAATACTTTTATTGACTGCTTACTCTGCATCAAACTGCACTAAATGCTGAGAATATAAAAACAAAAGTGGTTAAAAAATCTTTTAGGAGAAATTTGATCCTAAAATAGAATCATAATTATACCGAACTTTTATTTTTTTTTCAACTAGTGATAGGAAGATCTCCCTACCCCAAACTATAGATTGGTTTCCTTTATATAACTGGAATAGAAAACAAGTACTGTGCTATATATGGGCCTTAAATTACATTGGAAAAATAAGCTGATATAAGGAGAAGTGTGAATTTAAGAAATGAAAATGCACACAAGACTTCTATACTTAGTTTTTAATTTGCTGTTGTATAAATCCATTGTCCCCTGTAGATGTCTTTTTTAGCACTTTATTTTTCCTTTTGAAACCTGCAGTTCAACAGATCCACAGTCAAAATATCCAAAGCCTTTGCCATGCTTTCAGTGGGAAAGTGAGCCAACATCCCAAAATGAAGCTTTGACCTCTTTGATGCACATTAATTGCAATTTCCCTTGATCACTCAGTTGGAATAATCCATGTGTGGGAATCAAGCCTTGTTAAACCTTGTCAAATACTAAATTCTCCATGAAAAGTACAGGTGATCAGTGTGGAAAAAAAGTTAAAAAGGAAAATATACTTGTCTTTTTTTTTAATTGCATATACCTGTGATTTAAAATGCAACTGAAGTTAGAACTTATTCAAAATTTAATGTGCCTTTTTCATAATGGTGCTTTTGAAGAGGAATTATAATAGTGACATATTTTAGTAGAAATAGTACCTATCTATGATGGTTACTTTTTTTTTTTTTTTTTTTTGCTTTTTGGAGGGCAGTTGGGGTTAAGTAACTTGCTCAAGGTTACACGGCTAGGTTTTTGTTTGTGTGTGCGTTAAGTGTCTGAGGCCGGATCTGAACTCAGGTCCTTCTGACTCCAGGGCCGGCACTCTACTCACTGCGCCACCTAGCCGCCCCCGATGGTTACTTTTTAATGGGTAGAAAGGCTCTTCTCAAAACTATCACTGGTTTGGGTTCCTTTTTACCTTAAGAATAAACCTATGGGAATTGGTACTCCAAGGTTCCAACAGAATGCCTTTTTCTACCTTTCTTACCTAGTGCTACTGATTGCCATGGGGAATGTGATGGAAGATTAGTATCCTTGTTTAATATTAGGAGTTTTGTCCTATTTAACTCCATTCTGGGGAAGAGGTGGTGCAATGGATAAAGTGCTGGGCTTGAAGTGAGGAAGACTCATCTTTCTTAGTTCAAATATGGCCTCAAGCACTTACTAGCTGTGTGACCCTGGACAAGTCATATAATCCAGTTTATCTTAATTCCTCATTTGTAACATGAACTGGAGAAAGAAATGGTAAACCACTCTGATAGCTTTGCCAAGAAAACCCCAAACGGGATTACAGAGAAACAGACATGACTGTAAAATGACTGAACAGCAACAACAAAAACTCCATTCCAGGTAAAATTGTTTTTATTGTTATGTGTGGTCCATCAATGCCTCCTTGAATTCTAATAAAGAATTTAGATTGAAGACTCTTTGTTTGGATCTCAATTGTGACTAATAAGGAGTGTATCATAGATATGGATATTATGAGGTCTTGTGAACTAGTACTTGTATGGGAGCTCACAGTAACTTGTACTGATTATTGTAGGTAGGGATCAGTGGAAGCCCTTAGCATTCACTGAAGCATCCTATTTAACACCAAGTAAAGTTAGGTCAGGTAATCAAGTGAAAGATATTTTCTTTCTAGTAAGAGAGATGAGGAAGTCTGATGACTGTTGATTTATGTGGCCACACCTGAAGTTGTCAACATGACAGACCAGGTGGCCTACACCCCACATGAATAGTATGGGGTTATTAAGTTTACCAAGGCTTTTCCTCTATTCTTATGGCTCAGAATAGTCATTATATTTTATTTGAGAGGATGCTTAGTATACCTTCACCAACCTAATTGATTTCCCCCTTTATATTGCCTATGTTTAATGGATAGGAACAGAATAGGACCTAGTTTAGAAAGACATTGATATCTGCCATTATATTGATGCTGTAATATTAATTGGTACAAATGAGTAATGGTGGTGCACTGGAGAGAGCACTGGTCCTAGAGTCAGGAAGACCTGGGTTCAAATCCAACCTCTGATACTTACTAGTTGTGTTACTTGGATAAATCAATTAACTTCTTTGCCTCAGTTTCCTGACCTGTAAAAGGGGGATAATAATAGCACCTTCCAGAGTTGTTACCACCAAGGACTGGAATGAGATAGGAACAGTAACTCTTCTGTATTGGCTAAGTTGGTTATACTTTAAGAAGTCAGGGAGACAATTCTAGAAACTGACGATGGTTTTTCTTCCTTATAATCTGACATATAAAAGGACCAGACTATGGGGAGCTGGTTCATCAAGATGTTAGTGGAATTCCTGTTTCCCTTTGGGGATACCTTTTTGACTTAATGTTGCTAATTATTGCAGTGCATACAACACTATAAGAGAATAGCATTTTATTCGAAGTATTAAAGTTTTTAGCTTCAGGAATTATATCATTCTAAAAATCATTGTAAGTAATATTGTTTTTGTTACATTTTATGGTCCATGAGTAATTCGTTATATTCTGTTCCTGAGTCTGAATCACTGGGCTAGACTGAGCTGGGCCTGACCTATGATACACAAATATACTAAAATTCAATCATAAACATCATCTAATTCAGCCCCACTATTTCACATGTGAGGAACTGATGACCTGAGGGCTTAAACAGTTTAGCCAAGTTCACATAATTATTCGTGCCAGAACCAAGACTAGAACCCAGGGTTCCTGGTTGCTCATTTTATGTGCTTATATTCTACTATGCTGCCGCTAAGTATTTACTTAGATATGTGGACCCAAAATTACAGATATATGGACACTTCCTTCATTAGTGAAGACAATAAAAAACATAAAATTACAGTAACAAATTAGGAAAAAAGTATTTTACCAGGCTAGAACATAATGGCATACTTTTATAGGAGTAAATATTTTATACTTAGATTCAAATATAATCTAATCCATAAATATAATTCAAGTCTTAGTTTTGAAATGTTAAATTTACAAGAACAGTAAGTGAGGTACATGGCTAAACATTATTACACATGGTAAATATCTGGAAGATTTTGTAAATTGCACTCAACAGGAGTGGATAATGTGATAGGGTGGTCAACTAATCTAGTACAATTGTAAGATCTATTGAAAAGCATAATATCTAAGCATAGAGTATCATCTATGAAGGTGATACCTCTACTGTACTCAGTTGACATTTGAAACACTGTGTGCAGTGCTGGGAGTCACATTTTGAAGAAGGGAATTGGTAAACTTGGGCACATGCAGAGGATGACAAACAGAAGGACCTCACGATCATGCCACATCAAGATGAGTTGAAGAATCTGACAATTTTTAGCCTGGTGAAGAGAAGGCTTAGAGAAGGGGCTATGATAGCGATTTTAAATTATTTAAAGGTCTGGCACATGGAGGAAGGATCACACTTGTTACGTTTGACTCTAAAGGTTAGAATTAAGATCGATGGGTAGAAGTTGCAGAAATGTAAATTTAGGTCTTATGAAAAAAAAAAAACAACTTTCCTAATAATTATGGGTATACAGAGGTGGAAAGAGCTGCCTTGGAAGGTTTCCCAAACTCTTGCCCTCATTTTGGTAACTTAGAGGTTTCAATTGCAATAGGACTTTACTGGGCATGGTTTAACTTACACAAAGGAAGTCACAAGCTTAAATTGACACCAGAGGCATTAAGAGATAGGCATAGGAATCAGAGGCAAGGATATAGCCAGAATAAGAACATCACTGGATCTCCGGAGAGCAAGGATACACCTTTGATTCAGCCAACAGAGTAGTATCTAGGCCTCAGGGAAGATGATATTTAGGTCTTGAGAGGAGGAGGGGACCTGATGGATCCTCTAAGAGAGGGGTTCCATGGGGGACTTAGTGAGCCTGATTCTGGCATCCCATCACCAGTTCTTCCCAGAACTCAAAGAAGCTCTGTGACAACCAGAATAGAGAGATCTGCTCTCTTTGGCTCGGCAGCTAATTAAAGGATTTCATCATCCTGTACTTACTTAAGCAAACTAACCAAGTTTACCACATAGGTGGGCAGTAGGCACAGCCTTCATTGAATGCCTTTAGAACTAGACCAGCAGTGACCAGTTCCACCTTAAATACACTTTTGGTAAATAACCCTATTTATGTTTATCTAGTCAGCTCTTCCATTTTTACCCCATGCCCTCCTCTTAGTGCCTCTTAAGTGAACTAAGAGCTAGCCATTTGCCACCCTTTTAGTGGCACTAGCACCTTAATTTCAGGATGGCAGAAATAGTTTTACTTTTAATGGGAGGACAGAAGAAAAGCTATATGAGGTAGGCTAGAACAAAATATTTATTTGTTGGAAGCATCCATTTTTTTCCTTCCTGATTCCCCAATTCTCTCCCACAAATTGGAAAGAACACAACATTACAAAGAGGAGACAGCCATATGATGGAATAAATTTTCCAAATGCTGTATAATATTGTAGGCAGAATCATTATCAGTATTATTGACAGAGATGAAAGACACCTTGGAGTTCATCAGGTCCAATTCCCCCATTTTACAAATGAGGACATTAAGGCAAAGGGTGGTTAAGCATTTTGTGCAAGGTCACAGTGAATATCTAATAGAGGATTCAAACTTCTAGGCTTCCTGACTCCAAGTTTGATATGATATCTACTGAATATAGATAGCTTTAAATTGTTTAATTTAATTTGCTGTACCATTTTTCAACCATGATATATGAGTAATACATGGTGTAGATACGGAGTTGGGACTGGAATTAAAATGACCTTGATTCAAGGTTTACCTCAATATGTTGACATAAACAGACCATATGACCCTGAGCAAGTCATCCAGCTTCTCAGAGTCAAAGGTAACTCTCTAAGATTAAAAACCTCTGAAGAGAACGGGATGATCTGTATTACTAAAGGAAGAATTTCTTCCAGAATTTCCCTATAAAAATGAATTCATAGGTTCCAAAGGGGATGGGGAGTGAAGGAATACACACACACACACACACACACACACACACACACACACACACACCCCATATGTATTACTCTATATATGTATGTAAACATATATAGACATATAGGTATGTGTATATATTTATGTACATTATGTGTATGCATATGTATATACAGATACATATACATGCATGCATTTATATACACATATTTGTGTGTATGAATATAGAGACATACATATATGTAGGCAGGAGCATGAAAATATGTTCACATTTGTTTAAAAACACTAAAACAACCGGGTGGGCTAACATGGGAAGAGAAAGAGCCGTATGTATCTATTTAAGCATGCACTTGCATTTCCAACACAATCAGCTGCCTAATTCCATGCCTAAACTTAGGCAACGCATTTTCACATGTTTGCAATTATGAGCTATTTAAAACATTCCCTAATTTTCTCTTCTACATTTACTATAAATCAAATTTCCAAGGGATAAATCTGATTTTGAAATTATTTTGGAAATATTCTCTTTCTTTTTTTGGGTGGTGGTGGTATTTTATTGTTATTCAGTGTTTACAGTTTCAGAAAGGAAATAATTAAAAAACACAACCAACTGTGAGAAAATGCAGAGCAAAGATACATGTTATTGAAGACTTTTCAAGTGAAGCATAGTACAAAGAAAGAGAATGGAAACAAGTATCCTTGAATGTAGGCAAATCTAGTAGATGAATATGTAGATTTAACTAATAGTGTCAGGAGTAATTTTTTAAAATTTGTTTATTTTTTGTTTACAAGATTCAATTCCATAGTTCCTTGAGTTTCAAATTTCCCTTCCCTCTCTCCCTCCACCCCCCACGATGGCATATAGTCCAGTACAGGATCTGCAAATACTTTCACATTAGACATTAGTCAAGTAACAAAGGTGAATTGTACTAGATGGGATGAAAAGTGGTAAAGAAGAAATAGAACCAAACAATGAAAAGAGAAAGATCAATTAGTTTGCTTCCCTCAGGATTCAAGTTCAGTTCTTGCTAGTTATATCTCTGGATGTCGCATCTCTCTCCTTCATGAGTCTTTTGGGATTGACTTATATCACTGCAATGTGGAGAAGAGTCCACTCTGTCATAGTTGGTCATCACACATATGTTGTGTCTGTGATTGTATACAAATTTCTCCTGGTTCTACTCTTCTCACTCAGCATCAGTTTGTATAAGCCTCTCCAGGTAAATATGAAAACCGGCTCCTCCTCGTTTCTTATAGCACTATAGTATTCCATTACATACATATACCACAACTTGTTTAGCCATTCCCCAATTGATGGGCACCCCTTTAGTTTTCAATTCTTTGCAACCACAAAAAGGGCTGCTATAAATATTTTTGTACATATGGGTTTTCCTCCCTCTTCTATGATCTCTTTGGGATATAACCCTAGAAGTGGTATTGCTGGGTCAAAGGGTATGAAATTATTGATAGTCCTTTGGGCATAATTCCATATTGCTCTCCAGAATGGTTGGATAAGTTCACAACTCCACCAGCAATGCATTAGTGTTCAAATTTGCCCACGTCCTCTCCAGTATTTGTCATTTTTCTGTTTTGTCATCTTAGCCAATCTGACTGGAGAGATGTGGTATCTCAGAGTTCTTTTGCTGTGCATTTCTCTAATCAATAATGATTTAGAGCATTTCTTCATATGCTTATAGATGTTTTCAATTTCTTTCTCTGAAAACTGCCTGTTCATATCCCTTGACCATTTATCAATTGGGGAATGACTTGCATTCATATAGATTTGACTCAATTCTCTGTAAATTTTAGAAATGAGTCATTTATCAGAGACATAGGTTGTAAAAATTGTTTCGTAATTTCCAACGTCCCTCTTGATCTTGGTTACATTGGCTTTGTTTATACAGAAGCTTTTCAATTTAATGTAATCAAAATTATCCGTTTTGCATTTTATAATGCTCTCTAATTCTTGTTTGGTCCTAAAGTCTTCCCCTCTCCACAAATCTGTCAAATAAACTATTCCTTGCTTTCCCAGATTGCTTACAGTATCATCCTTTATACCTAGATCATGCACCCATTTAGACTTGATTTTGGTATATGGTGTTAGCTAATGGTCTATGCCCACTTTCTGCCATACTATATTCCAGTTTTCCCAGCAGTTTTTGTCAAATAGTGCATTCTTATTCCCAAAACTGGGGTCTTTGGGTTTATCAAACAATAGATTACTATACTCATTAACTAGCCCAATCTATTCCATTGATCCACTACTCTACTCCTCTGCCAGTACCAAGCAGTTTTGATGACTGCTGCTGTATAATACAGATTAAAATCTGGTATAGCTAGTCTACCTTCCTTATAATTTCTTTTTGTTAATTCCCTTGATATTCTAGACCATTTGTTTTTCCAAATAAATTTTATTACTGTTTTGTCTAACTCTATAAAGTAGTTTTTTTTTTTTTGGTAAATTGATTGGTATGGCACTAAATATATAATTTAGTTTGGGTAAAATTGTCATTTTTATTATATTACCTCGACCCAGCCATGAGCAACTGATATTTTTCCAATTAGTTAGATCTGATTTTATTTGTGTGAGAAGTGTTTTGTAGTTGTGATCATATAGGTTCTGGGTTTGTTTTAGCAGGTGCATTCCCAAATATTTTATAATGTCTACAGTGACTTTAAATGGGATTTCTCCTTCTATCTCTTGCTGTTGAATTTCATTAGAGATATACAGGAATGCCAAGGATTTCTGTGGGTTTATTTTATATCCTGCAACTTTGCCAAATTTATTTGTTCTCAGGAGTGATTATTTACTTTACAAAATGTCTCCCCTAGGATCCCTTTGCATAGATTGCTTCCCAGAATCTTTAATGTGTGAGTTGATTTACTTATCAACTCATACTTTGAGTTTTCAATTACATCCCAAACACATAGTCTTACATTCTTTACAAGTAAGTCTTCATTATCCTAAATTATAATTTAGGACATTACCTGTGCTATGATTGGTCCTTTTTAAAAACAAAGCATGAACAACAACTACAAATTCCTATAACTTTGTTCAAAAAGAAAAATTCAATTTCTATGTATACCAGACATTGCCAGGCAAGGTAAATGTCTCAACACTGAGACTGTCAAAATATAACACAAACATGTCCTATGGGAGAGGGATTGACTCTGAAGGGTCTGCCAATGATCGATCAACTTTCATTGAATTGTGACGCAGATCAGTCAGTATTCATTTATTAAGTTCCTACTGTGTGCCAGGCACTATAATAATTACTAGCCAAGTCCCTTTGTTGTCTTCTATCTTCAAGATCTCAGGCAACATATCCTGCTGTACAGCATGACCCATAAAACCCATGGAGGAATGTATCTCCTAGAGAGAAATTCCTCTCACAAATGTGAAAGGAACCTTCAGAACATTAAAATCCTTAAGTTCTTCTGCAAAGACAATGTGATAGTACAAAAATGTTACTTGTGGCAGGCTGCCATTGCTATAATTACTTCCCTCCTGCTTTATACCTACTAGCGTCTTCCAGCCTGTGACACTATGAAAAGAAACCAATAATATATACTTAAGCAAGAACTCACCCCTTTCTATGGGCTCCTTGGCCTTTGCCTGCATAAACACATTTCCTGGATGCATAAGTGACTAGGGAGAAAAAGAAAAGATTGCCATGTTCTACTTAGCACTCACTATATGTGCCAAGTCTTCAGACAACCTTCTCCTAATGTGGCCTGAAGACCATTGAACTGAGTCCTCACAACTGAGATCCCTCTTTTCTTTCCTCCTCTAGTGACTAACACCTAGTTGTATCCTTGTCTCTCCAAACAAGAGGATATGTGTATGTGTGTGTGTGTGTGTGTGTGTGTGTGTGTGTGTGTGTGTGTGTGTGTGTGTATATATATATATATATATATATGTATGTATATTTTTTTGGGAGGGCAATTGGGGTTAAGTGACTCGCCCAAGGTCATATAGCTAGTAAGTGTGTCAAGTGTCTCAGGCTGGATTTGAACCAAGGTCCTCCTGACTCCAGGGCCAGCACTCTGTTCACTGCACTACCTAGCTGCCCCAAGAGGATATCTTTTGTCTTTGCTTTACTCTGAATCTCGCCTTTTTTCCTTTTGCCTCACATCCCCTTGCCCTGGGTGTCTCATGTGAGACCATAAGTCTTCTCTTATGTGAGCTAAGGCATTCTCTAATAAAAATCTATTGCTTTAAATTTTATTGGTCTATTTGACTAATGTATGAAAGCTGCCTTTAAATCTTCAAACTGCTATTGTGGCTAAAGAGTGACGTTCTTTCTTCAAATGATATAGGGAGTACTAGAGAAAGAGAACAGAGAGGTGCCTTTGAATTCCCTAGGTATCAAAAAACCAAAATCTAATATTCAAGCCAGAGAAAGATTTCCTGAGAGGTGAACTGTGGAGAATCCAATTGAAGAATTCTGGCTTGAGTTTCCTGTATCCTTGAAAGCAAAGCACAAGTGAGCTTTGGACAGTGGGCATACTCACATTCTATATACATTGACTTATAGCAAGCCTCAGCTTGGGAAAGGGGCTGATATATTTGTCTTTTTAGAGTTACTGGATAAGTAGCTGCCTTCCTGCCATGACAGTTCAATTATGCCTGCCATTTTTTTCTTTTTTTTTTCTTTTTGGAGGGGTGAGGGCAGGGCATTTGGGGTTAACTGACTTGCCCAAGGTCACATGGCTAGTAAGTGTTAAGTGTCTGAGACCGGATTTGAACTCAGGTCCTCCTGACTCCAGGGCCAGTGCTCTATTCATTGTGACACCTAGCCGCCCCTATAGCTGCCATTTTTATTTGCCTCTCACTGTTATGCCATGGTTCTTTACATTATGCTTTGGAGTATAGATGAAATAATGTTTTTGGGGTAGGCACTTTCTTTAAAGTTATAAAGTCACAAAATCCAGAGTAAAAAAGTGTTATCTGTTGCCAAGGCTAAATAGAAACGGGCCACTTTTGGGGAGCAATACCCAGGCTGGGGAGGGGAAAGGAATCAGGGAAAGGAATCAATTAAACACCTACTAAGTGCTAAGCACTTGAGATAGAAGTCCCAAAATTATAACAATTCTTATTCTCAATGTACTGATATTTCACTGGGTCTGGGGTAGGGAGACTACCAAGTTTATATTGAAATATATAAAGCATATAAATATGGTTGTAGTCATTGATCTACAGGTAGTATCCTCTTAGTACAGGTGTTCAATGTTGGGATAAAATGAGGCTCTTAGAAGGTGCTTAACATTTAATAGAAGAGATTTACTTGACTTTAGCATTGCAAATATATACAAGGATACAGTGGCATTTAGCTTTTCTAGAAGAGGTCCTTGCTTATCTCTATCTGGAAACAAACCTGGTCAATCAATCCTCTAGCTATAGGTACTTATGTGGTCTTAGTAAGCCATCATATCTGAGAGCCATGGAGTCTACATGGCTTTGGCTTTTTACTGGCCCTTGGCCTGGAAGAAGCAAGGGCCAATCAAGGGTCATAGTGAGGAGGAAACTGCACTGGGGGAATAAGTCACTAGGGAAGCTGGTATTGGAGAAAGTTGTATCAGGGTTTGGGTATAGGGAAAAAGTTGTATTAAGTGTAAGGGAAACTGCATCAGTTAACTGCTTTCCTACCAAAAATATAACGTTAATAAATACAAATGGAAACAAATTAAAGTCAAGGTAGTTTGTGAGGGTGGGCACTAACTGTCGGGGGACTGGGAGAGGTTTCATATATAAAATGCTGCCTACGTTGCATCTGAAAGAGAGAGGAACTCTATGAAGCAAAAGTAGAGGGAATGCCATCCAGTCATGGGGAATGGCCAGTGCAAAGGCATTGAGAGGGGTAATGCGGTGTCAACGTGTGAGAAGCAAAGGGAAGGTTAGGTCTATTTGGCTGGATCAAAGGATGTGGGAGGGGGTATAATGCCTAATGAGACTAGAAGCATAGGTCAGGGCCAGGTTACATAGGACTTTAAAAGCTAAACAGAAGAGTTTATGTTTGATCCAAGTGACATTAAAAACCATTGGAATTGGTTTAGTAGGGGAGACACATGTTCAAGTCTACACTTAAGGAAAATCACTTTGGGAGCAGTTATGTAGATTGGACTAGAGTGGGGAGGGACTTGAGACAGAGATAGGAGGTGGTTTCAATAATCTAGTCAAGAGGTGATAAGAACTTCCTCTATGGAAGTAGTTATATGAATGAAGAGAAACAGTCAAATGTGGAAAAAAAAGTTATGGAGGAAGAAATGGTAAGATTTCTCAACTTTCTATATATGTAGGTGAAGGAGAGTAATAATGTTGAGATCATGGACTTACGCTGGCAGAGTGGTATGGTTTTCATAAGAAATAGGGAAGTTTGGAAGGAGGGATAGTTTAGGGGAGGCAGATAATGAGCTTAATTTTAGATATATTGAATTTAAGATCATCCAACTTGAAATGACTTGGAATCCTATACATAGAAATGATAGTAAAATCCATGTGGGTGAGGTAAAGGGGAGGGTGGGGAGAGAGACAGAGAAACAGAGAGAGACAGAGACACAGAGATAAAGAGATAGGTAGAGAGACAGAGAGGCAGAGAAACAGAGAGAGAGTGAGAGAGGCAAAGAGAGAGACAGAGAGAAAGTGAGAGAGGCAAAGAGAGAGAGAACACACATGAGAAAAGAAGGCTTGGGACAGAGTGTTGGGGAACCAGGGTGAGGAAGAGTGATGAGGGCAATGAGCCAACAAGAGACCAAGGAATAATCATGCAGGTATGAGAAGAATTTGGAGTCCTTTTTTGGACATATTGAGTTTGGGATGCTTAGAGGACATGAATTTTAAAATACCCACATAGTAATGTGGGAATGGAGCTCAGAGCTAAAATAGTATATACAGATCTTGGAGTGATCTACATAAAGATAATTGAACCCATGGAACTCTATGAGATGACAAAGAGAAAACATGAAGAGAAATGGAGAGAGACGAGAGAGAGAGAGACAGAGAGAGAGACAGAGACAGAGAGAGAGAGACAGAGAGAGAGACAGACAGACAGACAGAGAAAGTGAAAAGGACCCAGTATTGAGCCTTGAAGTGTCCCCACAGTTAGAAGCTGAGACATGGATGAGGACATGGTGCAGGAGCAGCCAGGCAGGTATGAGAAGAACCAGGAGAGAGCAGTGACCTGGAAACTCAGAGGGGACAGAATATCGAGGAGAAGGTAGTTAGCAAAGTCAAATGCTATGGAGGAGAAAACAGATGAGAATTGACACACACAAAAAGGACTGAGTAGATGTAATTTGAAAGCAAAGGAAGGTTAGTGCATATATGCGCTATTGAGATCAATGAGGCTGAAATAATTAGGTGAACTGGATTGGTTGCTGATCAGAGAATATAGAGCCTTTCTTTACAGAGTCAAAGAGGAGAGGGGAGATAGGGATGTGAAAGACAGCATATACTGTTGGATTTAGTTGGGTGTTGATTAGTTCAGCTGAATTATTTTATCTCACTTTTTTCATTTAATAAAAAGGAATGAACCCTTGTGGGTAGAAGAGACAACTTGGGAAATAAAGGTAATATTAAAATATACTAATAAAAGGTTTAAAAACAAACAAAAGTTTATTAAGCAACTACCATCTGCCAGATCTTATTTTAGATGTTCAGGAAGAAGGAGAGGGGCCTTGATCAATTAAGGAGTATAATGAGGGTGCTGGGCACTTAAGGCAAGCATCTAAAGATGATAGGGGAGACTGAAAAATGAGGGGATGTGAGAACCAAGATAAACTTTTGCACTTCACTGCTTTTCCCAGGACCTATCTCCTAAGATGACTTCATTGATATGTAAAATCCTAAGGAAAGGAAGACAGCTCCAAATTAAAGAAAATTATCATTAAAAACACAAAGATCATGGGTATTACTACTTGTGTCTTTCTTTGGTACAATAAATATTCTATCCCCCAACACAATCCTCCCTCTTCCCCCAGACCTGAAGATTCAATGAGGACATCCTTTGAACCAGGCTTCAGTCTGACACTGGATAAAGCTTATACTCATGTACCTGTAATAAGACTTAATATATATATATATATATATATATATATATATATATATTTTTTTTTTTTTTTTGCTTTTTGGAGGGCAATTGGGGTTAAGTAACTTGCCCAAGGTCACATGGCTAGGATTTTGTTTGTGTGTGCATTAAGTGTCTGAGGCCGGATCCGAACTCAGGTCCTTCTGACTCCAGGGCCAGCGCTCTACTCACTGCGCCACCTAGCCACCCCTAATAAGACTTAATATTGAAAGAATTCAAGCCCATATAAAATGTTTGGAAGATATTTCTCCATTAGAAGCTGCATCATTAGTAATATTTGAATCTTTAAAAAAAAAGAGTGGAAGCAACGAACTAACCACACACTTGCATTTAGAAGGGGTCAATTACTAACCAAATAGTTTCACAGGCCAAGCCACAGCTGACTCATTTAGTCACCAAGTGCAGCCAACATTGGTGGAAAGGCAGGAACATGATAGATCTTGTGGGTGTCTTGTAGTGTTTTAAATCTGCTCAGAGTGAAACTTTGTTAATTTTATATTCCTAAAATGATAAGTATGTCAATTAAAATGCAATCATAACTGAGACATGAATGGAAGGAAAAACTGATAATACCAAAATAGGTTTGTTGAAAGGATATCCCTTGATATAGATAATACTACCTTCTAGAATCTTGCCATCATGCCAACAAATTGACATATTTATATAGAAAAAGTTCCTGTACATTCTTTTGTGTGGAAGTTCTCCACATTTGTGTGCCCAGCTTTGGTTGAATCATAAAAGTTCATTGATGGCATGGAATTCTATGTAGGCAGCTAGGTGACATGGTGGTTGGAGTGCTGAACATGAAGTCAGAGGGTGAAAATGGGAATGGTACTACATACAAGGTGTAAGAAGAGCAAATCTATTTATTTTTAGGAAAAAAAACAGAAGAGATATGCCACTGAACATTCAATTATTGGGAATGCTCAGTGTGGCAAGAGGTCTCTGACATAGTGCTCCAGAGTTCTGTGGCTGGTCCTATGCTATTTACCTGTGTTGTTTTAAAAGTAATGACTTGGATAAAAGGATAAATGATCCTGTCATCAAATTTATAGTTGCTACAAACTCCAGAGGGGTAGTCTACATAATAGCTAATAGGTAGAATAGAGATCCAAAAAGATCTTGTAGACTGAAGAATTGGGCTCGATTTAACAAGATGAAACTCAGTAGGAATAATTGTGAGGTTTTATACTTGAGTTAAAAACACACACTCATAAAACTTCACGAGTACAGGATGTGGGAGACATGGCTACATAGAATTTGCCTTAAAAATAGGGTGTTTGGGGGAAATGTAAGCCCAATATGAGTCAGCAGTGAGATACAGCTGCCCACAGAGTTAATGCCATTTGGGGCTACAGTAAAAGGGAGATAACATTGAGGAATAAAGTATTGGAAATGAATAAGCATTTATATAGCAACCACCATGAGACAGGTACTGGGCTAAGTGTTTGATTATGAACATTATCTCATTTGATTCTTACAACAACCCTCTAAGAGAGCTGCTACTATCATCCACATTTTGTCCCTAAGGACAAATCAATCATAAAATGCTTTAAAAATTGCAAAGTGCTTTCTTTACATACATTGTTTGATTTTATTTTCATAAAAACCTTGTGAAGTGTTATTATTATTCCCATTTTATATAAAGGGAGACTGAGGCTGATAAAAGTTGAGATTTTCCCAGGGTCACATAGCTAGTAAAAGTCTGAGGCAAGATTTGAACTCAGTACTTTGTGACTCCAAATCCATCTCTCTCTTCTCTATGCCACCTAGCTGCCAATACAGTTCTGCTCTTTAGGGCCAAACAGAAGTCGTTTGGGGACAAGATGATTTGTCCCTCAGGAAGAAGATGGAAATCAAGTGACTTTTCCAGGGTCACACAGATAGAAAGTGTCACAGATAGAGGACAAATTTGAACTCAGATCTTCCTAGGAGGGACAATGCCGGTTGTAGAGTCAGGAGGACCTGAATTCAAATCTGGCCTCAGACACTTAGCTATATGGGTAAATCACTTAACCCCGTTTGCCTCAGTTACTCATCTATAAAATGAGCTGGACAAGGAAATGGCAAACCACTCCAGTATCTTTGCCAAGAAAAACCCCAAATGAGGTCACAAAGAGTTGGACATGACTGATCTACTCAACAACAATAACAACTTCCTGACTCCATATCTAGTGCTCTGTTCACTGCACCCCCGACTGCTTGGGCAGTAATCTTTCTGAGCTCTGTCCTATTGAGACCATATCTGGAGCATTGTGCTAAGTTCTGGGAGATACAATTTAAGGAGGGCGTTGATCAACTAGAGAGTTTTCACTGCCGTTCAATGAGGATAGTGAAGATTCTTGAATATATATAATATGAAAATAGGTTGAAAGAACTGGGAATATTTAGCCTGGAAATTTGAGGAACAGGCCACAATAGCTGTCTTCAAGTGTTTGGATGGTCTTCATGTGAAAAAGTAGATGACTTCTGTTTGGCCCTAAAGAGCAGAACTGTATCGCCACTAGGTGGCATAGAGAAGAGTGAGCTAGATTTGGAGTCAGAAAGCACTGAGTTCAAATCTTATCTCAGACTTTCACTAGCTATGTGACCCTGGGAAAATCTCTTAACTTTTATCAGCCTCAGTCTCCTTTTATGTAAAAACACCTCACCAGGTTTTTGTGAAAACAAAATCAAATAATGTATGTAAAGAAAGCATTTTGCGATCTTTAAAGCATTTTATGATCGATGGCTATGATTATTGATAAGAAGCAATGGACAGAAAATGCAAAGAGACAAATCTAGGGAGACTCTACAGGAAAACAAAGCAAAACAGCACATAAAACTTCCTAACAAGAAAGGTATGAGAAAGTGAATGCCCCTTGCCTCGAGAGGTGGTAATTTTCTCATGATTGGAGGCCTTTAAAAAGAAATCGGGTAACCACATGTCAGGAATGGTATCATGGAGATTTTATTGGGTATCATTTGCATTACATGGTTGTTAAGGTCCCTTTCAACTTTCGATTCTTGTGATTCTGGAAAAGGTAGTGCAAGTATTATTATCATTATTTTAGAAAGGAGGAAATTGAGACTCAGAAAGATGAAGTAACTGGCCCAAAATATGAGAGCTATTAAATTCCTGCAGGGGGGTCTCAGACTAAGGCCTTTAAATACCAAATCCACTTGCTCTTTTGACTGTAGAACTTTGCCTCTCAAAAAATGATAATAGCTTACATTTTTGTAATTCCTTATTCTAAAAAACATGTTTATATCTTTTGTTTCCTTTCTCTTTTCATCTCACTTTTCTCACATACCTGGATTTCATTTGAAGCCATATACTGCTGCCATTCAAGAGAAAAGGTTCAAGATACTGAAATGTCCAGTGTCTATTACCATGGATCATTTCTTTGGAACACTGGGAAGTTGTCTGGAAAATTGGCTTAGGTAATTTTTTTTTTCCTGGCAAAAAGAAGAGTTTAGGAAAAAAATAAATACATGAGTAAAAGGCAGAATGGGTCACAGAAAAGCAGTTTCAAAATCATCCCAATTTCTTACCAAAGAAAAGCTTAAAGCCTCATATTTCATAAAGTAAACATTTGTAGCAGTTAATGTGCTGCATTCATCAGTAGCACACATGAGCGTGTGGGACACACACACACACACACACACACACACAGACAAATCTGGCATTTCAGAGTATTTGGTAACACTTTCTTCTGTTTACCACAATGAAAATCATCATCTAGCCTTTAGATATCCCCCTTTTTCCCATGGAGAAACATATAAACCAACCTTTTTTCTTAGAGAAACAGATTATTGAAGTAGGAATGCTGAAATGAAGATGAGTGAAGATAACATATACGTTGTGATGAGGAGAGAAGAGGGTATTATCTTCAGATAATGACTTTTGGTCATTTAAAAAAGTAAATAAATTCAAGTTAAAAATAAGATCATTGCAGCTTGGGATAATTTTTAGGCATCTTGAAATTCCATATTAACAAGGCTCAAAATACATTTTTTACTCTTTTGCTGGGCATGTAATATCTCTGGTTTACATGAAGAAACTGAGTCACAAGAGACTTGGCCAAAATCATGTGGTGAGTCAATAGTGTTGCTCGGAATGGAAACCAAGGGTGCTGAGTCCCCACATTCTAGGTGGTGAGCTCTCAACCACAGCCTTTAGCTGCATCAGAAGTCAGGAAGAGGTCTTTGGGAAAAAAAATCACAACTTTCCTCAATCACAATACACTGAAGGCATTAAAGTCTTTAGCCAAAGTGTCGTAATTACTTCCTATCACAATCAAAGTATCCTTAGAAAAGATACAAGGCTTTACAGGAATAACCCCCAACACCATGTATGAGCCAGATCAAGCTCTTTGTTCTCAATTCCAGTGACTTCAGGAAGTGAGAACACTTTGTAATCTAAAATTTAAGTGTTTTCTAAGGAACAATGAATCTATTCCACATTTTCATTATTTTTTCTCAAAAATATTAGGTCTTCCTGACTCCTGGGCCAGTGTTCTATCCACTGCATTATCTAGCTACCTCTAGTTGGAAATGTTCATTATGCACTTGGAAATGTGTGACTAGAACTCACAAAAGATATTATGGATAGATAGAGAGATTTTAGAGTGTCTACTGAAAGATAATAGTTGAAATCATGGGAATTATGAGGTCACCAAGAACTAGTGGGAAGAGAAATGGGAAGACCCAGGATTGAGCACCATGCATTGGTGATAGAACATGAATGATGGATAATTCAGAAAAGACAAGAATATCTATGAATTGCTGAACATTCCTACTTTTATCTATACATTATCTCTGGAAATAAGGGAGTAAGATTTTACTGTAGGTGAGGAGAATAAAACTGAAGAATAGACATTTTGTCTTTCCTGAGGTTCCACAACAACTAAGGACTGGGTATGTGACTAATGAGGAAAGACATCACAAAGCAATTCAATTCCCCAGCAAAACCTTCTATGTAAATACTCATGTATGCCAGCTGAGCAGAACTCTGCAGCCTGACTCATGTGCAAGTTACATTCCCTTAGCTTCTATTACTAGTAGAAATCCCACTTGAACAGAAGCCATTTCAGACATCTCAGTGGAAGAATATAGGCCTCACAGAACATTTTGCTCAATGGAGCCTGGTCTCCCCTGCCAGAAAAGAGAGACATCATTTTGCTGAAATCTGAATTGGATAAATTTTAGGGGCAATACTGGAGGGAAAGAGAGGATTTACCATTAAGGGGAACCCCTAAGACAATTCAGGAAAACCTTACACTTTGCAATCTTTAAAGCATTGTATAATTGATGGCTATGATTATTGATAGGAAGCAATGGGTGGAAAATGTAAAGAGACAAATCTAGGGAGACTCTCCAGGAAAAAAATTAAACAAAAACATAAAACTTCTTAACAAGAAAGGTATTAGAAAGTGAATGCCCCTTGCCTAGAGAGGTGGTAATTTCCCCAAGATTGGAGGTCTTAAAAAAGAAATTGGGTAACCACATTTGCAAATTCAGAAGCTGAGGAACAGAAAAGTTATGTGATTTGCCCAATATCACAACAGTCAATGTCAGAGGTAGGGGTTGAACTCAGGTTCTTCAACTCTGGAGTAAGCATTCTTTCCACTGTGTCATGGTTTATCTTAGAACCCATTCCAGAATTTTGTTGGTTATTAATGTCAATACTAGTGCTCTAATATATAGAATACATATATTTTCACTTTTTTTTGAAGAATTGGAACACTTACCTACTTCGCATGTCACAGTACCGCTGAGACCACATCAGCAAGTTTTTTGAATTTCCTGAGTAAATTATCTGGACTTAGAAACTTAAAATTAATGTAAGATCAGAGAGTTAGAGGTCAGAAGCCATCTAGTTCAACTTCTTCATGTTACAGATGGAAATTAAGGCCCAAGGAGGGAGACTTTAGGTTAGCATTTTAATAGGAAAATTAAAATAGAGCTACATAAAGAAGAAAAGCTGTGGATAAAACTAATGTCCATCACATCTTTATTAGAAAGATGAACAGAATTAAAAGGGATCAGATACTACTGGAAAGTCAGAGGGGACATGGGGGAGAATATAGGAGAGAGCAGATTGGGGTAGAGGGTATATTCAGTTGGATCACTGTTTTGGGGTGGTGAATAGGGGAAGGAGGGGAGAAAATTTGTAACTCAAAATCTTGTGGAAATGAAAGATGTAAACAAAAAATAACCCTAAAAAGGCTCCCAATTAGATTGTTAAATTTTCAACTTGAGCATTAACACCCCAGAAATCAGCAAATGCTACAAATTAGGCTTTTATTCATTGTCCTGTTGATTGTCTAGACTTTAAAAAGTGATGGAGAAAATGCTGGTGATGCAAATTAAACTTTAAAAGCGTGTTAAAAAAAAAGGGATCAGATATTTTTTTCAAAGTAGGCCTGGGGGTAGGGGAGGTATGGGAGCACAATTGATAAGAAAGAATAGCAAATCTCAGAAAAGGCAGTATCTGACATCTTTGTATTCTTCTATTTAAAGACTCTGAACATTTCCTCTGTACCCACCCCCAACAAAGAGAAAAAAGAAAAGAAAAAAACAACTGCACTGCAGAGCTTTTCCAAAGTTTTTCTTTTTTATGAGGTGAGCTTAAATCCTAAATCAACCTGACTCTCCTTTCCACTTCTCCTCTGGGCAGAGGGCCAAAAGTGTAGTTGCCTCCTTACCTTTCTGAAAACCTTCACAAAACATAGTGCTCTGGCCAAGTGGAGTAAGTCCAAAGATTTTCAATTCCTTTTACTGTCTTCCTTGCTTCAGAAGAAATAGGTTCTAACTTGCTTACAGTATTAAAAGAAAAAAATCAAGTGTTTTGCTTCTGTTTGAAACATAATTAATTCATGAGTGCAAAGAACTGGAACTGTTTTTTTTTTTAATCTCATTGGAATAAAATTATTCATAAGCAATTACCTCCAAACAGGCAGAACTCTGGAAATCTGACTTACTTTGGAAGAACCAACCAAAAAGCAGAATACTTCATTAGACTGAGAAAAAGTAAGGATTATTTTAAGTGTGGAAAGGGGGACAGAAGAACAAATATTGTAGCAGAAGAAAGGAGAGAGAGAGAGACAGGCAGACAGACACAGACATGCATAGAGACAGAAAGAGACACAGAGAGACAAAGACAGACAGACAGACAGACACACACACACACACACACACACACACACACATAGTGAGAGGAGAAAAGGAGAAGAGAAAGAGGAGGAGAGATTGAAGTAGAAGTTTTCTGTTATTAAGTAAGGCTATAAGTTGCTTTTTGCCATGCACTGGATGGCTGAGTTTTTAATGAAATTTATCCTTCTATCAAGGGACAGCTAGGTGGCACAGTGAATAGGAGGCAGGAGGACCTGAGTTCAAATGTAGCCCCAGACACTTACAGACCCTGAGCAAGTCAATTAACCTTCTTTGCCCCAATTTCCTCATCTGTAAAATGAGCTGGAGAAGGAAATGGCAAACTACTCCAGTATCTTTGCCAAGAAAATCCCAAATGGGGTCAGGAAGAGTCAGGCACTACCAAAATAATAAGACCCTTTCCCTAATATTGGCATCTGTCATCACTTGATAGTAGGCAAACACAAAACCCACTGAATACCAGAATCCTCTGTCACCATTTCTGTCTTTGTCCAATTTCTGTACCATTGGCTGGCCCCATCAAGTCCTCAGCCTTGATGGACGGTTGCCTATTAATAGGCACCAAGAATATAGCTATGATCTATAAGACAAAAGGATGTATGGGGTAGACAATCTGTGAAGAATATTTTGTAAATTTTAAGTGGCCACGTAATGTCAGATATTATTATTTGAATAGTAATGAGAATAGATATACTATAGCAATTGATTTAAGTCTAGAAATTAAAAGAATAAGAAATAATGATTATAACCATTTTAGGGGGTTACCTTTACATTCAAATAAAAAGGCAACTCAACAAAGCTAGTATATCTCTCAAAAAGCTTCATGCTGACATTTATTAATTGGGAGAATATAGCTGGCCATTGTAATTGGATTTCAAGACCAGTTTCTGTGGGCAGAAGTAAGGTCTTCCTTCAATTCTAAGATGAAACTTTGTAAATTTAGAAGTTACCATTGCCCCCAGGAAAAGAGAGTCTGCTTTCCCTTCTTTGTAAGGAGATGGAAGAGGAATATCTTGAGAGGAGAAGAAAAGTGAACAAATACATGGAGATTTGAGCTAAGTGCCTTGAGAGAATTATTTTGGTTTCGGATACAGGAGACTAGAAATGTATCTGTTGTCTTACTGATTAGATGGGATCTCCTTGAGAACTGGGATTGCCTTGCTTTTCTATTTGTATCTCTATTGCTTAGTCCAGTTCCTTGCACGTAAACAGCACTCAATAAACAAATGAAATTCTCCTAAGTGCTCCCCTCCCCCACTATTCATTAATTCATTCAGAGCCTGAGAAACTCGGCAATAAAGTTGCATAGTTGGCATGGGGTGGATGCCAGAGCTACAGGAGCTGTAGTCATCATTGCCTTCAGTGGCCTGGGGGGAAAAGTCAAAGATGCAGAGAAGTGTCTGAGAATGTTTGATGAGTTTCCATTGGGGAGAATAGGTTTCAGACAGGGATATGTCATTCTTTGCTCCTTCTCTTTGAGTGAAAAGCTAGGTGCTGATTCCATAATTTTCCTGTTCTATGGAGCTTATTAATATTTTTCTATTTATTTGTGATCAATAAAGCTAGAAAAATATATGACCAAACCTAATTCTTTCTGATCTTTGTGTATAACTGTGGTGAAGGGGAAACCTAGGGAAAGGAAGACCAATGATAACACAAAGGTGAAATGGGATAAAATCCCATACCATTCCCTCCCCATTTTCTTTTCTCTGAGGACCCTTGGCAGTTCTTTCCTAAAGGACTGTAATGACCTTACAATTAGTTTCCTTGCCTCAAATCTTCTCCCACTCTAATCTATCCACATTGTTGACAGTCATTTTCCTTATATGAGAGTAAATAATTTTCCTCATCACCTTATAAAACATCTTTCTCAGATAGTCAATAAGCATTTCTGAAGCACCATCTGTGTGCTCAGTTTACATAATTAGTAGACTGTATGTTACTACTTAGATAGTTTAATTCTGTATGATCTCACATATTCTCTAAATAGTAAAGATCATGCCCCATCTATTCCTTTTCATATCATGTGATTCTTGTCTATGTCCTTCTATACCTCCTTTACAGCAGATCCACCTAACGACACTCTAGAGACCTTCCCATAAATCTCTTGTCATTGAATAGAGATTTCTTTTGATCTCACAGGCCATCCAGTGATTATCTTTGGCTTTTGTTCCATGATTAGTGCAAATCTAATTCAGATCCTTCACTGTTCTGATGATCATTTTATGTCACTGCTTCTGCAAAATTGTTTACTTTTAATGTCTTGCAACCTATTTATGCTACCATGTTCCTCTCCATTTCCTTTGGTGCACAATGAAACTTTAATTCTTAAAAGACAATGTGGTACATAGTCATGATTCATAGTCACACAATAACACTGGAAAAATATCAGTGCTTAAAAAAATGCCCTTGGCTTCAGAGAAGAGTAGAGCCATTGAAAAAACTATCTAGTTTCTGAAGCTCAATCCAGCCTGCTTTCCTACTATTCATTGTTCCTGTTCATTGTGTTTCCAATGTCTCCAATGTTTAAGATATTTATCTGAATGGATCAACTCTCTGATTTGTCCACCTAGCTTCATGCCACAGTTTGGATAATAAACATTTTTATGCACTTTGATTATTTTGAGTTTTTATTGATCTAACTTAGGAGACTCTTCAGTGTTCTGGAGCTTAATGTAACCAGAACAGCATCAGTCACAACATATAGGTAAAATGTATGATTATCACTCTTAGAATCATGATTTCTCTCTCTCTCACTCTCACTCTACCTCTCCTCCCTCCCTCTTCTCTTTTTCCTTTTCTTGTTCCCTCTCTTACAGCATTCAGTAGTCTAGAAATGTTGAATTTCCTCTCCTTATATACACGTATAAAGTTCAAATTTGCTTTTTTCCATTATTAATTAAGAAGAAACACTTATTTTTGATTATTGGAAACAACGTATGACGTTTAGAAAAGCAGTTTAAGTTTACCTCTCCCTTTTGGTGGAGATTTTATATTTACCAAACATATTTCCCCAAAATAGGGTCTTATGTTCTCTTTCTTACTGTTCTTATCAATATTTAACTGAGGAAAGGAGATTTTTTTTCTTTATGCTCTTTAAAATTCAATTTGATAATTCTGAACCACATATCCTTGCTAGATGACTTTATGTTACCTCTAAAATAAAAGAAAATTTCCACTTTTTGCCATTTAAAGACTTTCACAGTCTGTTTCTAAATTCTTTCCAAATTGATTTCATATTCCTCTCCTGTACATACTCAAATTTCCAATCAACTTGCCTAGTTCCTATTCTCTTTTCAAGATCTCCATACCTTTGCTTAAGCTGTCAAGTGTATATATAATGTGTGCATATATTATATATGTACATATATACACACATATAAGTGTGTATACACATTATTATTTTCATGTTGTCTTTTCCACTAAAATGTGAGCTGCTTGAGGGTAAGGATCATGTTTTTATCTTCTTCTTCTAAAGCTAGGCACATAGTAAATCCTTAATAAATGTCTGTTGATTAACAATTTTGAATTTGGATGCCTTTCTGCTATTTTTGCAGAGAGGCATGGTCCTGTGAATCAAACTAAATGTGAAATCAAACTAAATGTTAACTAGGAAAGACATTCTCTTTCCCCAATAGGATTTTGGACTACATGTGATAATCCCAATATCAAATGCCTATAAAACATTTTCAATAGCTAATTAATATAATAATATTAATATAATTAAGAAAGGTAAAAGTTAATGGATCAAAGATTGAGTTCTTGCCTCTTATGTAATGTTGATTGCTTAAACTGTCATCTCCTAGTATATTCCATGGACATTACCTGATCACAAATTTCTTGCCAAAAAAGAAAGGAAGGAAGGAAAAAAAGAAGAAAGGAAAGAAGCAAGGAAGGAAGGAAGAAAGGAAGGGAGGAAGGAGAGTAGGCCTTCCTGTTTATACTTAAATCTTATATTCCAGGAAAAAAGAATAGTATTTCTATTTTGATGCCCTTAATTATATCCTTTAGTGTTACCAAGAATTTATAGTGCAGAAGAGAAATAGCACTACTAAATGCTTTAAAATGTCACGGTACTTGACTTCCATTATTGATCTCAGGACTTACTTTTAAATTGGTTTAGACAATATGACACAGCTGACTTGGATGATCATTGAACATACAAGCTTGGTCTGAAACCAAATTGAGCTTTAAATTAAAGTCAAGCTGAAATATGTCTACATTGGAAATATTAACTGCCTTCCTGTCTCATTGAAAGATGAAATAACCGAGAGAATGTGACTACACAGAAGCAAGATATAGAATGTCAAGCCTAGAGAACAAGTAGCTTTGTAGCTTTGACTGGAATGTGAACTGTGAGAGGGAGACAGATATGAGAGAGAGAAATAGAATTGATAGTACTCAGCAACTGATTTACATAAATGGTAGCAAGGTGGAACAGTTGATAGAGCACTGGGCCTGTAGTCAGGAAGACTTGAGTTCAGATTCTGACCTCAGATACTAAGTAGCTGTGTGACCACAGGTCAGTCACTTAATGTCTATTTGCCTCAATTTCTTCATCTGTAAAAATGAGGATAATAATAGTGCCTACCTCCCAGCGTTATTGTGGGAATCAAATGAAATAATATTTGTAAAATGCTTAGCACAGTGTCTTTCACGTGGAAGGAACTATATAAATGTTAGTTGCTGTTGTTAAAAAAAAAAAACAACACAAAACTTTACTCCCATTTGGAACATTCACAGAATCAAAGAATCTTAGTGGAGAAAGGAACCATCTAGTCCAACCCTTTCCTAAACAAGGACATACTCCACAATATTCTCAAACAAATGGCCATATAGCAATTGCTGGAAGACTTCCACTGAGGAGGAAACCACCATGTGGTTGACTTTTCTTACAAGAAGCTATCTCTTCTCTAGATACAAGTATTTCTCCACCATAAACTCCTGCTCCCCATTTTTAGGAATCTTCTAAACCTAGACTCTTTCATACCAGAAAATTCTATTGCCTATGTTTGACATGGTGATATTAGTTAAAATGATTTCTTATGTGTACTTAAAAAAAACAACAACAAGATTTATGAGTTCATTGGGCGGCTAGGTGGTACAGTGGATAGAGCACTGGGCCTGGAGTCAAGAAGTTAAGAAGACTTATCAAAGGAGATCTGGCTGAACCCCTCTCTCCTTACCCTCTTAGTTAGCTCTACTTTATATCCATTCAGGAAATAGGGAGAGCAATGAGTGAGCCACTCTGTCTATCACATTGATTCTCACAATAACCCTGGGAGGTGGGCACTATTATTAACCCCATTTTTACAGATGAGGAAATTGAGACAAATAGACATTAAGCGACTGACCTGTGGTCACACAGCTACTAAGTATCTGAAGCCAGAATCTGAACTCAAGTCTTCCTGACTACAGGCCCAGATAACATGTGTAACAGCTCACTTCAGTGCCATCCTTGTAGATCTGATGAGAACAGAATGAGAACATTACCTCTCACTTCTTGGATTTTGTAGTGCTTTCTATTTTCCATTCAGTCCTCTCCTCTGAGCTCAGCTATTTCAGCTCCTTCTACAGAATTAGACTTGTAAAGAAATCACCTCTTTTGACTTTGCTTAATCAGATTTTCATTCTTTATAATCATCAGCTATAGTCAAGCAAAAAGGTTTAGCCAGTCATTTTGCTGGAGAGTCACTTATCACCCCAGTCTTTGTATTTTCACTTGTTATTTTGGGCTCTGATTACAGGATAGTGCTTTTATCAAATGCTACCTTTTTCTCTCAGAAACCCCTCTGTGAAATGGAAATAAAATTTAATACCCTTACCTGAAAAGAGTTCAAATCTGGCCTCATGCATTTACTAGCTCTGTGACCCTTGGCAAATCACTTAACCCTGTTTGCTTTAGTTTCTTCATCTGTAAAATGAGCTGGACAAGGAAATGGCAAACTGCTTCAGTATCTTTGCCAAAAAACTCCAAATGGAGTTACAAGAAATTGAACATAACTGAACATATTTGTGTGTGCATGTGTACGCAGACACACGCATGCGCGCGCGCGCGCACACACACACACACACACACACACACACACACACACTGAATTAACTTGTACCTGATAAGAGGTCTCAACATTAGTTCCAGAGGATGCTAGCTTTGGTTCTATGCCCATGATACCAATGATCTTGATGAAAAATTAGAAGATTTTAAAGATTCAAATGAGATAACATGTGTAAAGCCTTTTGTAAAACTTAAAGTGCTATATAAATATTTGCTATTATCAGCTATTAGTAAGGCATTGTTGTCATATCTCAATGTTACACAATTCTAGGAGGGATAGCTACCATGTTGGGTAACAGAAATAACATTCAAAAATATTTCAGCAGATTGTACTGATGAGAAAAATCCAACCAGATGAAATTTAGCAGTTTTTATTTTAAACCAAACTGCTTTCTGGAAAGCTCCCTGAATGTCCAAAGGCAATTACATTTCACTCTCTGTGAACAGCATTAAAAAATTAATGTGACAGCATTTAAAAAAAATCATTCTTGGAGCTTAAAGTTTCCATTATCCCAGAGACTGAAATTTGCTAATATTTTGACAGAATGCAATTTTGTGATTTTAAAGCTAATTTGAGTATATAGAAAATAGTACCTTTTATTGACTGAATAAGTTATTTATGCCTTCTTCTCCCTTTAATAACTCAAAGCTAATACATTTTATTTTTCTTTTACTGTTGAATGTATTTCTTATGAAGAAAAGTCTCATTGATCTGTTATGTTGTTATTGAGTTGTTTCATTCATTCTGAATCTTCATGATCCCATGTGTTTTAGAACGCTTTAAAACAGGCAACTGAAATTTGTCATATGAATTTGATATATTGTGGGCTTTTTTCATGCATTCCTCAAATTTTAAGAAAGATTAAACCTAGGTAAAAACAGAAAATGCAAAGTATACAATGTATGTAACTATACACACAATATATGCAATAATATGCAATGTACAACCAATACAGTAGTATACAATGTGTTCTTCCAATATGCTTTCTTGTAATTGGTCCATATAATATCCTATTTATCTTTCGAAAGTTTTTTTATTTTCTGTTACTGATAAATATTAGTACATAATATTGACCATAAAATTGAAATTTGGACAGAACCCAAAAGTGTCATTGTTTTAAGATTAAATACAATCTATCAACAGAAAATTCATTTAGAAAATTAGTTTTTAAAATCAGTTTTTAAAAAAGAAACAATTTAAACCACAAGTAACATACTCCTGCTTTCCTGTGAGACTTTGGACAAGTCAGTTAACCTCCCTAATTTATAGGATTCAGTTTTTTCACTTGTAAATGAGGGGGTTGGACTATATGGCCTCTGAGGTCCCTTCTAGCTCTACATTTATAACCCTAATATTTTCATACAACCAAGTCTTTTGCTATTAAACTTAAAAGCATATTCAACATTTTCTTATTTCAGTTATCTTGACTCATATCTTTACAAAGGTAATCTTGATTCTCAGTTAATGAAGAAACATCTAAGTTAAGATTAAAAGAGGAGACTAACTCATGGCAAGACATGAATGAAATTTGCACAGGATGGGCAAGCATGGATTATAGATTTATAGGATCAGACATCTAGAGCTGGACAGACTCAGAAGTGACCTAGTAAAACACTCTTATTTTGTGGGAGAGGAAACTGAGATGCAGAGCTATTAAATAACCTGCCCTCAATCATACATAGTAAATGTTGGAAGTGAAATTCAAATGTAGGGGATGCCCACATTAATCAGACCATGGATCCATTGGCATAATAATTATTGTTCCACCTCTTCTGCCTTGAAATCCCAACCCTCTTTTTCATCTGCCACATGATCTTCAATCCCCTGTCCTCTCAGTTCTTTTCCAGTCCATCTCTGGCTACATTTTTCTACCTTCACCAAGGAAGGAAGGAAGGGGACTGGATTAGCAAGTGGTGGGAATTGAGTGAATGCTACTGACACCATATTGTGACTCAGTTCTGGAGCTAGCTCACTTCCCTTTCTATTCAATTATGGCTTTATAACTTCTTTCTTGTGAGAAAATTTTATACCTTATTGTATTGTTCAAACCTAGACATTTGTGGCTGAGAAGCTGGACCTCCACCTGCTATTTAGAGGTCCTTAATTAAGGACTTAGGTTATGCTGACCAGGAACTCAGTCAGACCCAAAGATTGATGTAATTAATTTTCTCACAATTGTATATCTCAAGCAACCCATATATCTTATCTGAAAAATGAGCCAGTACTGATCAATCAGTTATTGTTTCCATGTTCCTTTGATTGTATACAGTCACTTAGGAGGAGTGGAACACATCTTTTTCTGATTTCAGGAAATTGTACCTGTTTACCACCCCCCCCCCAACTTGGAAAGTCCCTAATCGTTCCTCCAATTAGAAGTCCATTTACCTAATGTTGTATCTTGGTTAATTGTTTCCTTTTAACTAATTAGTTTTATTTGATTAACTGTTTTTAATATATAAAAGTCTGTCTTCCCTTGTATTACAGGGACAGACCTAAGCTGAGGAGATCTGGTCCTGGTTTGTTAAATAATTGGCATACATTTGAAATGCTCTTTGAGCTTCATCCTTTGTTTCCTTACTCATTTCATTTTTCATCCAACACACCATGTTGACCCCTTGATAAACTATTTCAACTCTATACTTTTTCTCTTGAATCCCTTGCCCCTCTTATCTTTTGTTGATCTTTCCCTGCCAAGTGTGGATCACTCCCACCACCATGGATCACTCCCACCACCTTTACTCCTACCATGTACTTTTGATCAAAATTGGCGAAATTCAGAAAGCCATGCTAATTGAATCCAGTACAGATTTGTATTGCATAATTTCAACTGGGCCTTCATAGCAACAAGAAAAGACTTTTAGACCTTCCTTAAGTGAATCACTTCCCCACACACCAAAGTGACTTTTCCAAACTTTTTCATCCTTCTTCAAACCTTATGTGGCTCTCCCTTCCCAACCCAATTAGCTGACAAATATGAATTATATTTCACTAAAAAATGATTCCATTCACCAAGAGCTTCTTCTCTCCCTCCTCAATTCACAATTCCCAGATGCTTTCTGCCACTGTCTGCTTTCATCCCATTTCACATAAGGATGTAGCCCTTCTCTGCCAAGGGGAACTCTACATGCACAAATGATTCCATTCCATCCCTCCTTTTCCAGAAGATTGTCCCCTCTATCATTCCCATTTTCTTACTTATCTTCAATCTCTTCTTGTATACTGTCTACAGACATGCCCATGCCTCCCCCATGCTCAGAAAATCCTTACCTGGTCCATCCATCCACACTATCATCCCATATATCTCTTGCCTTTTGTGGAAGGAGAGTTTAGACTCTAAACTAGAGTTTAGAGGGACAAGGAGTTTAGACTCCTTGAGGAGTTTGTCTGCCAATAATTGTCTGTACTTTCTCTCTTTTCACTCTCTCCTTAACTCTCAAAATCTGCTTTCCAGTCTTATCATTCAACCAAAACTGCACTCTCCAAAGTTATCAATAACCTCTCAGTTTCCAAATCTAATGACCTTTTCTCACTCCTCATCCTTCTTGACCTCTTTGTAGCCTTTGACACTTGTCAATAAATCTTTTTCCCCCCATACTATCTTCTTTCTAGAGTTTCAGGAAATTGCTGCCTTCTGCTTCTCCTCTTAACTATCTGGTAATTCCTACTCAGTCTCTTGCCAAATCTGCATGCAGACCATGCCTGCTTACCATAGATGTTATATAAGATTCTTTCTTGGTTCTTTTATCCCTTTGTATCTTTCACTTGGTGATCTCATCCATTCCCATGGATTCAATTATCATCTTTATGCTAATTATGAGATTAATTTAATCTATCCCTAACCCCTCTGGTGGCCTCTAATCTTACATCTCTAACTGTCCATCAGTTTTCTTAAACTAGATGTTCCATAGACATCTTAAAATCAACATGTATAAAACTAAACTTGCTGTCTTTTCCCCACCCCCAAAACTTTCTTCTGTTTCTAATGTTCTTATTATTGTAGAAGGTAACACCATCTTCCCAATCAGGCTGATAATCTAGGTTACATTGTCATTCTCACCTCTCCCATATCCAATCATTTGGCAGGCCCTATTGAGGTTACCTTTATAACATCTCTCATATATTCCTTCTTTGTTCCTCTGGCACTTCTATCATCATGAGGAAGGTCTTCATCATCTCATTCCTAGACTGTTGCAGTAACCTGCTGGTTTGTCTCTCTGACACAAGATTCTTTCCATTCCATTCCATCTTCTACTCAACTGCCAAAATGATCTTCCTGAAACATGGGTTTGTCATTTTTCAGTTGTGTCGGACTCTTCGTGACCCCATTTGTGGTTTTCTTGATAAAGATACTGGAGTGGTTTGTCATTTCCTTCTCTAGCTCATTTTACAAATGAAGACAGTGAGGCCATCAGGGCTAAGTGACTTGCCCAGGGTCACATACCTAGTGCCTGAGGCTGGATTTGAATTGGGAAGATGAGTCTTCTTGACTCCAAACCTGGCACTCTATTCACTGCACCATCTAGCTGCCTCTTCCTAAAGTGTAGGACTGACCCTGTCACCCACCTACTCATTACCTAGGCTACCTGTCACCTCTAGGATTAAATATGAAATGCTGTGTATGACAGTCAAAGTCCCTCATAACCTCAGCCCCTACCTTTCCAGTCTCTATACCTTATACCCTCTCATGCCACAATATGCTCTTAAATCCTGTAACACAGGGCTCCTTCCTGTTTCTCAAAGAAGACATTCCCTCTCCAGACTCCAAGCATTTTCACTGTCTGTCACCTATTACCTGGAATTCTGTCATTCTTCAAAATCTCTGCCTCTTTGCTTCCCTGGTTTCCTTAAAGTCTCAGCTAAAATCCTACTTTCTACATAAGCCTTTCCTGACAACCTTCCCCCATTAATTCCATTGCTTTCCCTCTGCTGCTTATCTCCAATTTATCCTGTATAAGATTTTTGTATATAGTTGTTTGCATATTTTGTCCTCAATTAATCTGTGAGCTTTTTGAGAGTAGGGACTGTCTTTGGCCTATCTTTGTATTCCTGGTCCTTACACAATGTCTGGCACATAGTAGGTGCTTAATATTTATTGACTTACTAATGGGGAGTCAGATCCAGGACTGTTTTATTGGTCCACTCGAAGTCACTTTAGCAGTTGAATACAATCCATTCCACCTCCCTTGTGGCCCATTTTTGGGGATGAGGAAATTGGAGGTGAGAGGTTAAGTGATTTGCCCAGAGCCTCACACTAGTCTGAGGCTCGATTTGAACCCAGGTCCTCCTGAATCAAAGTGCAGCACTTTCTCGAGTTGTTGACCCTTTTGATGTTTGTCAGTATGCATGTGGTAGAGACTCAGCTGGATAGAGTATCAAAGGAAGCTCCCATTAACTGTGGAAATAAGAATGAACAAAGTAGGTAGAGAAAACTCTAAGCTTTTGTTTGTGCTTCATGTGTTAAACAAATTAGAGCAATTTACATAAATGACTTACCTTTTATGTATAATCACCATGAAGCTTGAAAGCAATTACAAATATCATTAAACACATGTCAATTTAACTTATGTAAGTTTTATGTGATTGCAACACTATGCCCTATACTATATGCTCAGTCTTTACAGTTACTATCATCATGCCAGCAGTAATTGGGAGGGAATTGAAGGAACAATGTCGTGCTACACTGCAATTTTCCCCAAAGACCCCCAAAGAAGCCTTTGCTTCCTATCTTCTTCTGCTGCCCCCCTCACCAAGGGGAAGAATCTGGGATGGGGATATGAAGGGAGTAAATAATGACAATTCAACTGCACTCCTAGGCCAGCAGGAATGAAATTAATACACTTTACTTAAGGAAAGCAGCAGCTGGAAGGTGTGGCTGAGATTCCTGAGCTGGTGAAAGATTGAGTAGCTGGAGAGAAGCAGGTGAGAAGAGATTTCTGAGTCAGCAAGCTGTCAAGCCTCCAGGTGTCCTTCCTTCTGTGTCTGTCTCTGCAAAGAAACCCAGAGAGTTGCGTTCTTTCTGCTTGGCAGGAGGCCAATCTTGTCTGTCCTGTCAATGAAGGTAATCAGCTAATGGATGGGTCACATGACCACTAGGGGATTTGACCCACCTTGAATTGGCTGCCCACAGATACATCTAAAGTCTGCCTACATTACATTTCTTCCTACTGCACATCATAAAGGTGCACCAGCTTCAGAGATCAAAGTTTGTGACACATAGCATGTTCATCTATGCATCTGAAGGTTTACTTCGAGTCAAAGCATCTCAGTTTGCGTCCTGGCTCTGGCATTTACTAGCTGTTCTACCTTTATCTCTTTGAACCTCAGCACTATTGTCAGTAAAAAAGGGATAATCATGACTATACTACCTATCTTGCAAGGTCATTATAATGTCTGTAACCCATAAAGCACTCTATAAATACAAGCTATTTTGATGATGTGACATAATTGTCAACTCACAACTTAAAATCAAAAGAAATGCTGATTGTATAAATTGATTCTCATTTTCAGGCAGGGGGAAAGACCAGGGCATTGACCTAGAGGACCTCTGAAGTCCCACCCTTAGTTCCATTCTCCTATGAGCAAACAGGATGGAAGAGAAAACACTTTATTTAAGTGCCTACTATGTGCCAGTCTGTACTTTATAAATATGATCTCATTTGGCTTTTACAACTCTAGGGCGTAGGTATTATTATCATCTCCATTGGACAGATGAAGAACCTGAAGCAGACAGAGGATAAGTCAATTGCCCAGGATCACACAACTAATAGAGGTGTCTAAAGCTGAATTTGAACTTAGGTCTTTCTGATATGTACCTTTGGGAAAATTATTTCACCTTTCTGGCCCCTGGTTTCCACATTTATTAAATGAGGGGTTTGTACTGGATGAATTCTAAAATTCTAAAATACATGCTGACTCTGATCTTGAGAAACCCCAAAGCACAACATGATAATTATCAATTAACTGTAGAGGAAAAACAACAACATGTTTATTCAATATTAATCTGTAGTCTTGTTATACTATGTTCTGGGCACTCAGAAACATCTATGAAATAATTTTAAGAGTGGTCCTGGTGTGGGAGAATCTCACCATCTGCCACACAGTACCTGAATCTCTCTGGTGGCAGTTTTACTGACTGGTGATATCTGGTATTATTTGTTTGAGATAACTTTAGTAGGGAGATGTGGATGAGATATTAAGATTAAATAAGTTTATGAGGTCTTAGGAAGAGAGTTGGGGGCAAATGTTGTAGGACTGTAGACTTCTCTAGCATTCTACAATGTTTACATTTCAGGTCATGGGATAAGGAAATTGGCTAATTTATGATTATATACTTTAATCTCTGTTTAACTGATATGGGAAACTGCCTAATATTTTGTACCGTTAAAAAATCACAATAATTTTAAGTTGGTTAATGTATGAAATCAAATAACTACTTTTTTCTTCCAAGATTCTCAAAGAATTTTATTAAGCATAGTCATTTTTCCTCAACTTCTAATAGTTCTTCTAAATGTATCTGTTGTTCCTTTCTACAATAAAGCAGCAAATGATAAGAAAATGTCAACTCTGAATATCAAGATTTATCTCAGCTTAGTTAGCATTTTTTTAGTTTCAGGTTAGTGTTTTTCTCAGTATTTTAGTTTGCTTGTCTGCCCCGTCCCCCACACAGATCAGGTTAAGAGATTGACCATTAGGTAGAATAGATGTAATGAGAATGGCCACCATAGACTGGATAAGTCATTGTTTTCTAAAAATAATTCTAGCTCTTATGCTACAGGATCTTATCAATTTCTTTGGATCTTTACTATATTTATTTATTACATCCTTCTTTAAGAAAAATATTCTCCAGTGAGAATTAAGGTCACGTTTAAATTCTTAGTACTCTGGTAAGTTTTCCTGGAAAATTGTTACAAACACGCAAAATTCCTATGTTTCTCTTTACATATTTTCTGTAAAAATCAAGCAATAAACTACCCTCTTATTTTCAATATTCATTGTCTGTTATATTGCCCAGTGGGCACAGAAAAAAGAAATGCAACTATGTAGAAAGTGTGATGTTTATTCCAAGACCAATTTTTGCAATGCTTGAATATTCTAAGTTATTTCTTTGGCTATAGGTTTGGGTTCTTTTGCTTTTTTTTTTTCTTCATGTAAGAATGGGAGATTTGGTTTTCTTCCCCAGCTCAGTTAATGATCTTAAAAGGATTTGTTAATGTTAACTTGGTATGTGAACAAGGTGTTACCTTCCTGTGGTCCCTTTACAAAAAGTGAACACTTTTCTCTGATGAAATTAAAGGGAAATTTGCCAAATGGTTATGCTAACTGAAGGACTTTAAATAGCTAGATTAGTACTTCCTGGAATGTAAAGGGAGGAAGGAATTTTTCTCTCCCTACTTACTGACCCCATTGGCCATGGGATCTAACATGGAGCTACTCATACAGAAGCAGTCCCTCCTGACTCCCCTCCCTGCCATCAAGCAGCTGGAGAGTCAGCTCAAAAGAGTTTAAGGCACAATTGCAGCAATAGAGACACTTACCCTTCAGTCTGACATGGTTACAGAGAGTCACTCACTCAGGGCCAGATGCTGCTTTGACAACATGGCTTCCAGAAGCAAAGAAGAGAGTTAATTTTGGACTCGAGAGAATTGCCCTTGGCAATTAGAATCGTTTTAGCAAATTCTTTTCCTTTGAATCAATTGTGTCTATTGTCTGATTATCAATAGGAATTACATCAGTAGGGCATATGAACTATATTGTATTAATATAAGCATTGCCATAAATACTCTAGAACCTGGGAGTAGTAGCAGTCCCTTAGGTAACCAACAAGTGAGTGTTATGATTTGAGGTATTAACCCAATTTTACAGGCATATTGATGTTAGTTATTTTACTCTAGTTTACTAGAATCAAACTATGACTATTTTGTTAATTTTCTCCTATCTTCATCATTTAAAATGTCTATTTTTGTTTCTACACTAAGAAAGAAGATTTTTTTAAAAAATTAATGGAAAATGTGTATTATCAGAGCACAGAAAAATATAATAAAATGCATAAAGCATTCATAACATTACAGAAGTGTAATATGATTTCTATCTTATTTCTAGCTGTCTCTTTTGTGTGTGTGTGTGTGTGTGTGTGTGTGTGTGTGTGTGTGTGTGTGTGTGATTTATTTATTTATTTTCTTTCTACCACATATTCCTCAGGTACAGAGATTCTAAGTGACAGACACATATGTACCTTTGGAAATTGTGACCTAAAGGTGATTCAAGAAAGGGTCATTTAGGCTCAATCTAAATGGTTTTCCTGGACTTTGGCTTCATGGTTGTTTCTTCTGTCAAAAATAATTCTGCTAGAGAAAATAGATTGCTGGGCTAGAGAGGAGAACTACTCTAGGTCATAGGTTACTTGAGGAAAGAGAAGCTCAAGGAGAAATATAAATAAAAAGGAATCAGAATTTTGAGCAAAATAAAAATTTACCTGCTACTATTGCCGTAGACTTGGACTTTGCAGTGGAAAGTTAGATGAGGGTAGTTAGGTGGTGCAGTGGATAAAGTACCAGAACTTGAGTCAGGAAGACTCATCTTCTTGAGTTCAAATCTATACTCAGGAATTTACTAGTTATGTGACACTGGGTAAGTCACTTAACCTTATTTGAATCAGTTTACTGATCTGTAAAATGAATTGGAAAAGAAAATGGCAGTATTTTTGTTAAGGTACAAGGGCCACTTCAGTATTTTTGTTAAGAAAACCCCAAATGATGTCATGGAAGAGTTGGACAGAACTGAAAAAATGACTGAACACCAGTATATAGTTGTCAGTTGAGATTTCTTCTCATACTAGTAGGTGCAGGGTAGATTGTAAATCGATTTTGGATAGGATGGCTACTATTGCCACATGTAGTATACCTGCCTCCATAATGAAAGTGTCTCCTAATCTGAGTATGTGAAGAGAGGAGATGAGAACTCCCTTTAAATTCTCAAACATTCAGTTGTACCATCCAGTCACTGGGCTTTTCCATAGCTTTATGAAAGGAAGAATAAGTCATAT